>JAPYZA010001134.1:0-23032 GCA_030522685.1 Eupelmus azureus | reverse complement strand
TATATACAAAAATAATGTTATTTTGGTCACAGGTCAAATTTGATTTTGACAGATCTAATGTGATTTTGTTTTTAAGATATGTACTATTCAATTCCAAATGTGCATTATTTTGGAGATAATAGTATATGTTTTATTTTTAATATAATACTTGATATGTGTATTATGACATAAACTTATTTCGACAAGTAAATATATGTGAAAATAAAAGAAGTTTTTATTTTTTATGGTAATATGAAATTATTACAAATTTGTAAGCAATTGAAAAAAATTGTTGTATTTTTTATATATATTTTTCGTCATTACCTCTACATAATTCCATTGTTTAGCGATAGAAAATACATGACTATTACACCACTTACTTTAAATGTTTACAAATTTTAAATATGTTTATGATAATGTATCCTATTGTCAGCTAAATAGCATATCTATAGTTGAATAGTATATTCAAAGAAACAAGAGCCAATTAGAACGAATTATTAATATTGGGTTATAATTTAGGTACCTCAGAAAACGATTAACAAACCAGATTAAAATCAGTTTCCCGGAGGTGTGATACCCTCATTACAAGTGTAATAAGTCTATGACAAGATTTAGATTACTTATAATATGGTTATCATAAGGTCGAATTCAACAGTTCCTTCAATTAAATACAAAAATTAAATAAGAACTTATCACTAAAATGTGCTAGATTAAAAACTCTGAATAAGTAGCTTAAAATACCAAAACATCTAAAATTTTTCATTATAATCTATATACAAAATCCTCTACAAAAAATAATTTTTTTTGTGTTTTAAATGTGCCGTTAATTTCTATTTACTTTGACTCCAACGATTATGCAACTTCGTGTTGTGTGTATAAACCAATTACGAAAAAATATTTTTTTATTGCAAAAGGAAATAAAAGTGCAAGAATTTTCAAATTTAAAATATTTGTTTGCCTATTCAAAACTATGCCACATAGTCAAATTTATTATCAAAGAATATAGTAAATTCGTTTCTACATTACGTAAGAAAATGAAATTTCGTTTAAAATACCAGGTTACCTTAAACTTGATAGCTTCGGTGTCTTCACGGGCTCGCGTTAATTCCTGTACACTGTAACTGCTTTGATAATCGATACGCTCCGCTAATACGTCACGCGACCTTTACCGACTAACTCGACTAAGTGCATTTTACTGGGCGTTTTTCTTCTCCCGGAGTATGCTCTATTTTTATACGGAGCAATAAATATCAAAATGCATGTTTAAGTAGCCGTAGTAGGTATAATTATAATAAATATTGATCAATATTAATTAAAACAAAGATTTTTTTATTTACATTGCTATTCTAATTTAAAAGTCAGCTCAACAATAATAATTATCTATTTTCCAGACGAAAATAAAAACTTTTTTTTTCATTAAATATAACTGTAATTATATCCCAAGTTTTTATTTAACCATTATAATTATACACGTCCTTCAATGTGCAGCTCTAGCAAAAACATAAAAAACCGGCAAGATTAGCAGCGGCAATCCATCACCGTGAAAGTTTCTAATAATTACCCGACTCCATAAAACGCAGATAACTCATACAAGCAGCCTTCGCTTTATCGAGCACGTTTCAATTATTGCAATTACAAGACAGATAGGCACCGATTGACGAAAGCAATCGGCGATAAACCAGCCGTGATTTATAAACATTACATTGTTACGCGCGCATATCGAAACGAACTCATTTAACGCCATTGTGCATTCATCCACGCGCTGCCACTTGTCGATTCGAACTTTCTCATTGCCCTCGTCTAAATGACAAACTAATGCATTTTACTCTACATACACGCGCCATTAATCGAACCAGCGCGCGCATGTCACGCGCCCCGGCTAATATATATGCAATAATTGCAGGCGTTTACGATATGCCGTTCGACAAACATAAACAATTTTTTCTCCCCGCATTTTGCTATTTATAGACCGGGCATCGGAGCTGAAAACCCGTTCCTGATTTTATGCACTCTAATTAATTCGCCGCTTTATGTGTAGCTCAGTCCCATTCGCGGCATTAATATTAAAATATGCGCGAATATCGTCATAGAGGAGAGAGGGACGGAGAAAGATGCAAGAGAAGAGTGTGCAGTGCGCTTGAGAGCCGGCTAATTGCGAGCGTTCACATGATCAATTAAGTTATGCCTGTAAAAAAACAATCGTATAAACCTTGAAGACAATTACCGCGTTATTTTTAGCCGGGAGAGGATAGAAGCACGTGTTCGCGAGAGCGTAGGATAAACAAGCACCACGTGGCGCGCGAAAAAAGAAGAATGCATACTCCAGCGCGCGAGGTAACATATATCTGAGATTTTAATGTACGTAGGTTTTTATCGGGATTGCTGCCGGAGCTCGGCTCTTGTGTGCGGCTTGTCTTTTGCCGGTTTGGACATTGGCGAAGATGATTTGCTGCAATTAAATTCTAAATTGCAGCGTTGTGATGGTGGATAGCTTGATCTCTAATATAAAGGTCGAAAAAAGTTAGTGTAATTATTTACTTCAATAGTGTACAAACCAAGAATCGTGTGCTCTCAAACCTCAAACAAACATATATATACGAGCATTTCCAGAAAAACATAGCCAGAGCCCAAATCGAATTTCGAATTCAATTATAAGGGAGAGTCGCGCTTGGCGAGCCGTATAAATAAGAGGCTTGAAATTCGAGCGCGCGCAGGTAAAACTCATCCAGAATAAATTTTTAAGTCCATACCGGTTTAAATTCCACCCGCGAAGGAGCGCGCGCGCGCGCGAGCTCGCACCGAGATTCGCGCTAAGGAAAACAGAAACTGCTTTCGCACGTACATACATAAATCGCGCTCCGTGGCGCGCGTTCCGGGAGTTAGCGAGCGCGCGAAAAACGAGAAAGAGCCAGGAGAAAAGAAGAGGAGGGGGGAGGGGGCAGAAGAAAAAGAACGGGAACTCTCTCACGTGCCTCGAGTAATGGTTTATTTATAGAAATCGGCGATATAAGCGGCGCAGAAGACCGGCTCTCTCGCTCCGCGAGCACCGAGCGAGCCAAGCGCGAGCATGCGCGGATTATTATCTTTTCAATAAAGATATTGAGATGAAATATCGGCGAGTGTAGAGTGGCTACATTTAGACGAGGAAGTTGTTGCTATTTATTTTAGTTTTCGCGCTATTTATAGAAGGCTGGTTTCGCTAGGGGATCGGCGATGGGTTTTCTTGTGACGTTGGGTATCTGGATGCTGGGTTGCGATTGTTTTATTGGTTTATGCAAAAATGAGACTATGTGTTTAAAGTTTAAGTAGCATTGATAAGAACGATTTTAATCGGTTCAAGTATACATATACGATAGTAATATTGGCTTTGTTAAACCCTTTTGTACAACCCAGACACTCATTTTTATCAATAATTTTTTACTCACCACTTTACAGTTATTTAAAACAATCGTTATACTATTGTTTAGCAGTGGCATACTATCACCAACTCGCATTTAGATCTATCAGTCTTATTTTTTAAAAACACACATACACAGAAGGCCAGTTGTAATTTACGCCCCGATCGTGGCCCGAGAAACTGAAACAAGCAATTAGGGTTGCGGCTGCGCGAGCTCTCGGTGCCCGCGGCGCGCGAGCCCCATTCAACACGGCGCAGACGCAAAATTCTCCTCCAAAGTTCGCATCTGGATTCGAACTATCTAGACTCCTCTAACAACTCGGCTATCACATTTGTTGCGACCCGACAACTTCGCCCGCGCACACGTATACACACAAGTACGCACACGTACAGATTAGTTAAAGGGAATTAGTGTCGCGTCTCTGCAACTCTTAGCTTTCGAGCTGTCTCGCGCTCTCTTCTTCTGTACGTTCTCTTTGTTTGCGTTCGCTTGGCTTTGTTTTATCGTTTATTTTAGTTGCAGGGATTGGATTTTTCAGTGCTCGCGGTGGTTTTGCTTTGTAATCTTGCTCGGCTTGATCAAAATATTTCCGAGCTCGATTTATCTTCTTACGGTTTTGCGTTTGTAGCCGATGAAGTTTGAATTTACTTAATTAATACTTTTATCTTTGCTTGTCTCGTCCTGATTTACGTGATTATTCTGCAGCCCTAATGAAAACAAAGAATAAAACAGGTTCACATTCATACTAAAAAATTTGTCCTATCACGATAAAATCAATTTTAAACAAAACTATAACCCATATAAGAAACATCTTCTAAAACAGACAAAACCACCACTCACCCCCCAAACTCTCCAATCCTTCTTTTCTCACCCAACATCTCCTTCAAAGACTCAAACCCATCACGAGCCAAACGCGTGTACGCACACATCTCCCCGCGCTCTCCCAACTCTCCTTATATAGTATCGCTTAGGCCACGACTCGATGCGGCGCGCACATAAGCGCGAGATCTAATCGATCATCCGCCAAGTCGTTAACTCGCTCGAGAGCCCGGCGCGAGTTTGCGTGCGCCGCGGCTCTATGACCCTTGGCATGAGCGACACGCTCGCATACAGGAGTTAATGACCCTCTACTCTCCAGAGCTGCGCGGTTATATCGGAGGGGTCCCCTGGATAGTTTGTTTACGAGCCTCGGAGAAACGGCCGCGTGGACGTGGTCTTCTTTTTTGGATTGATTGATTGGTAATGATTTTTTATTGGGTGCTGGTGGGTTTGTTTTGGGGTATTGGTTGGGGGAGTGGTTGGGTTGTTTGCGAGGGTTGGTGAGTGGGGTTGGTTCTGGGTGAGGGGAGGGGGGATGGTTGAAGGTTTCGGTGAGTTGGATTGTGGATGTATAATCAGATTTTTTGATAATCGATCGATCTGGCATTGGAGATGGGCAGATATGAGTGGCGTCAATTTGGCTGAGAGCAGAGTTTTCTGAGGAGATGGCTGATTGAGTGATTAGAACGAGGTTATGACTGAGTTTTAAGATGGCCTTTCGATGTTGTTAGTCCAATTTAATTTATGTTTGGGTAACTGTTGAGCATCAAATAATTACTTTTTTTGAAAATATAATTTTGAATAACCTTGTACATAGAAGTAAATTATCGCTTTTGTTATGAAATTGAAGGGAAAATAGTTCATTGCTATATGTGCATTTGCATTTGAATTTTAAAGTGAATAGAGGATTGATTAAAATGACTTGGCCTTTAGCGGTCATTTGTAGTTATTTTTCTTATGAGAATTATGTTAACGAAACTTTGTGCGATGCATAGCATATTTTTCTCTCAAGCTTTTTATGAATAGAGGATTAGAATGATTAATTTTCTCGATCTGTGTGCTAATTCGAGGAAATTCCCGCATAAAATTGCAGACGCTAATTCATGCTTCGTTAGCAGTTTGACAGTTTTTATGCTGCACTCAAGATAAATATAATTTTGCAATCTTTTCAAATGCGATGCAGGTCGTTCAACTCTTATTATCGCTTACCAATCGTAAAACCACTGTTAAAAATTGAAAATTTTTACATGTCGTGAAGTGCGAAGTAATAATAAATCATTTTCTTTGTTTTCAGCATGCTTTTGCATAAAAAGAACTGACTCTTTCATTTCCAATGCTTTTATGAAGACTAAATGAAAAAAAATCGTATAACAAAAGACCAGCAGAATTAATTTTTGTTCCCGCTAATTTTCACTTTAATACTATAAACAGCATTTTAAAAATCATTTACCTAAACATCAAACAATACAATGCCAATTATAAACAACAAACAAAACATTTCAACATCCCGCATACAAAAACTATCATACACCACCCATCATACCGCAAACCTCCCAACACCTTCCTCCGCCCCCCTCTCAAAGACGTCATAAACTCCTGCCGACATTTTCCCCTGGTCAGCAGCAATTTCCATTTCATAGTGCCGTTATCGAAATTGCGCGATGCGTCGCTCCTCCGCTCAAGCATACACAAGCCCAGGCCTATACACTACCCCCCGTTAAACTTGCAAGCTTTGTCCGAGCGTATTTACGGCTGCGCCTGCCAAAGTGCCCCCGCGCCCGCTCGTAATTAATTAATAACGCCGGATTAACCGAATTGATTAATTAAGGCCCGAGTGGGAACTGCTTCGGCGATTAATTACCCGAGCGATATGGAGCCCGGCGCGGAAAGTTTTGAATTGCGCGCGCGCATTGCTAATTTTCCAAACGCGATTATCCTCATTTAAATTTCGCGTCTGTTGTCCGCGAGCTCTATAATTGAATTTCAGCTGCGAATTAATGTAAGCTCGTAATTTTTGCCAATTAAAGCTCCTTTCGTCAGGTGCGCGCGCGCGGGCTGCCTTCTTCAATCACAAGTGGCGAGCGAGTCGAATCGCTTTGTTCGCCGGCGAAAATAAAGCGCGCTTAAATTAACGAAATTAAAAGATCGTTTAATCGTTCGTAACTCAGATTTTAACAGCGCGGAATTATTAAATAGCCCAGCGTGTATAGCCGGCTTCTGCTTTATAAAGTCCGAAAAGCATTTGTAAAAAGCAGCCGAGCAGAAGAAACGCGCTGACAGGAATCACCGTTACGGCTCGCGCGGCTAATCGCTGATTTGATTTTATCACAGCTCCGCGCGCGATTGCGTAATTCTCGAAGGCGCACACGCGAGAGAACATAATGACATTGATTTGACGCGCAAAATTCGCGCTCGCGCGTTGTTACCGCGACGCGCGGATAAGCTTGATCAAATGACGGCTAACCGGCTAATTCTAATCAATTAATTTGCCGATTTTTTTCAGCTGGTTACGGAATGATATTGAGTGGGATTGTGTTTCTGAAAAAAGCGGATGATTTGAGTGGGCGATGAGTAATAATTTAAAGCGGGAAGTTTGCACTGATAATGGAAATCCGAAACGCTTTGTTTATGATGTTTGATGATTTTCTTCTGATGCAATCATGTGATGTGCAGTTTTATCTTGAAATTTTATTAAAAATAGAAATGGTTAATTGATTACGCATATGTGCGCCTCTCGTCACAACTTTTGGAGTTTCATTTTAAATCAGCCTCAAAAAAATTAGCACCACGATTCATCAATTCCTTCATTTTATTATATACGTACATTATCAGTTCCCAAATTATTCAATTCTAGGTTAATCGCATCCGCTTAACCAATTTCAAACTCATCCAGCAAACAAAGCATAAACAAATCACATTAATCACCACCCTCACCCCCCAGTGTCACACCTACAATAACCTAAAACAACAAAAAATCTACCTCTACCGAAGCGGATCAGAATCCCGACACCTGTTTGCTCGCTGGCGCGCTATTTTCGGTCTGCCGAGCGCGCGAGATTCCGCCTGTTCCTGTGTTTATACGCCCGGTAATCGTTCATCAAGCGGCCGTGGTTTTAGCGGTATACATCCCCGGCCCGTGCGCTCGGCCCACACGCCGACGCATATCCGCGCACTCGGAGAGATACGTCACTGAAAAAGGAAAAAACACGAATGAAGCGGCGTAGGCGGGGAGATCGATAAGTTGCGGACGAAATCGGTTGGGCGCCGGATTTTAACGCGGCGGTCGGTCCCCGCGTGTAATCACAAAATCATTTCCGTTGTGAGATTTGGGCAACGCAGCGGGATTTGAGGGCGATTGAATGATGAGCTTTTGGAGTTTCGGGGGCTGAAGGTGGCTGCGGGTGTGCAGGTGTGATTAGTTGGGTTAAGCTGGGTAGGATGTTTGGAAGATTTTGGGATTACTTATCGATTAGGTGGACATTGGGAAGGATTTTGCATTTTAGTGGCGATGCGCCAGTGGGTTATTGTCGAAGGGACTTTGCTAAGGACGATAGTATTAAAATAGTATGGTTTTATGAAATGATATTATTAGTTGGAACGCGGTTATTTTTGTTAGAAACGATGGACATGTGATGAGATCTGAATTAAGATTTTTAAATTATATTTTTTCATGCAAGGAGTACGCCGAGTTTTAATATGTGTATTTTGTGAGTGACTTAGAAAAGTATGTTTATTAGATTTTTTTTCGTTTATAAAGCGATTAATTTAATACGAGTTACCTTGGATTAATTATATGTAAGCCCAATTCGATCTTTTGAAATTTTTTTGATAGTAGTAGTATGCAGCCTTATCTAAAATTTAAGATATTTTACCAAACAATTTGTTTTAAAACTCCTTTAACGCACACAGCGTTTCAAACATAGTTTATGGTTTTGCAAACATCTCAAGTACTTTAATACTCATCTACAAAAGAAATTTCATCGCTCTTCTCACAAATCTAAAGCTCAAAAGAGATCCGATCTCCAATCATCAAAGGTACCGAAAATCCCTTCGCGACACTCCTCACTCCACAATCTAAAATCACATGCCTCCTCCAGCCATTGAAAATTTCGCGATGCACTCTCTCTCTCTCTCTCTTACTCTCTCTCTCTCTCTCTCTCTCTTAACTTGCACTTGCAATCCAAAAAAAATAAACAAATCCAGCAAAAGGTCGATTTATACATACACACACTGCACAGCGCTCAAAGTGGCCGCCGCCGCTGCAGACGCCGCCTAATTACAATCGAGAAAAAGCAATCTCTCGAACTCGGGGATTCCCCGCTGCGAGATTGTGCATCCGCCGCGTCTTAATCGACGAATAAATTGCGCGCGCGCGCGCTCGGATGTGTATACGTATTTTTCGGCGCGATAAAAAAGCGCGTCGTCGACGTATAAACGAGCGCAAAACCCTTCTTCTCTGCCTTCCCCTCCGTCTCGAGTTGTTCGCGTGCAAAGAAAGGGACGAAAAAGAGGATCGTCGGCGGGCATCGTTAAGGAGAGAGCGGAATTACAAAAGTATTCGTCGGTTTTGTTTTTGGGCAGCGAGTAATTAAAAGTCTGCGGGACTCTCGGCGTTCGCGTTTCGGCGAGATTGTTGATATCAAGTGAAACGTCGAGTTGAAATATTGTTGATTTCAGCGTGGATGTACTGTATCTAGATTCAATTTATTTTTAAGTTTATTTGAGAGAGGGTTTGTACAGAATGTAAATATATGGCTGGGAGTCTTTTAATAAAAATTTTCTGCAATTGATTTGGTAAAGGGGAGGAGGAAGGGGAAATTTTTTTCAATAATCTTAAAAACCACTCGAGCGTGATGTAGAACGATTGAACGACACTGTATATATATGTTACAAAAAAAGTTAAGCAAACAATCTTGAAAATTGAAAAACTTCAAAATTCTCGTAATCCCCTTTAGGTGATTCTAAGGAACTCGGCAAAGCTGTTCTCTTTTACTCATGGAGTTGCAGAATTCAAGGACTACATTGCATACATTTGAAAACTTTTTAAAATGTACTTGTTCGGGGATCGATATATGCATATATATATAATGTACTTCTTTCTTCATACTTTTATCTTTTATATTTTCAAGCGACAGTCCTTTGTTAGCTTCAATTAAACCATGTTAATTTCATTTCCCATTTAAAAATTGGTATAACAACAATATTTGTTGACCAATTTACAAAATGCTCTAATAATTGCTACGAAAAATACAGTTTACATTTTCTGCGATTTCGTAACCACTTAATGAGAAACTTAATTTTAGATAACGTCTGGACGAGGCTACTCGCGGCATAAGTCAAAGTGATACAAATACCCAACTAATTTTGTTTGTAGATACAAAATTTTCATAGCATACATAATGCAACGCACATGCCATTACAAAGAGCTTAAACCGACTTTCCTAATTAATGCAATACTGCAAGCGTTGACTAACTTCTTACAAAATGACCCGTTACTATTGCGTTAATTCACTGAATTTCCGTCAGAAAGTAAATATGCGCTTGGATAAATGAGAATTTCAAATACGATTAGTATCATTATTTACAAATTAAAATCTTGATTTTGGTAGATCATGGCTATAGCGTCTTAGTTTAAATTCCAAGTCGTTCCCCTTATACATTGCACGCAATGAAGTCGTACTTTCCGACTACCTACCTGGCGCTTCAACAATATTTGTTCGACTGATCCATGACTCTAGACTCAAGCCGCATGAGCTTCGGTAACTACAAACAAAATTTGTTTGATAAATAAAGCAAACTTTGGAGAGCAAAAAAGTTTTATTGCTTTGGGAAAAGGTAATGACGAAAAAGTTGAAAGTTTGCTCTGCTCGTGTGTACTGATCGGTTAAAGAGAAATAATTTTTTCTTTACATTTGTTTAACACAGTTTACTTTCTTTATCTTGCAAAGTTGACTCAAGCTCACCGGTCTTAGTATTATAGTTTTTTTTATCTATAGTTATTGGCCATCTGTTCCGCACTAGATAATGCTTGGAATTTAACGAGTACATTTAAAGATTGACGATTTTCGACTAAAGTAACAAAGCGTGTAACCGTCTTAGGAATAAGTTTTTTTAAGTATATTTATTAAACTTGAACAAAAGCCACCGTAGGCGTTATGTCATAAAATATCTAGGTTTCTCCTCTAGGCCTCCAGAAAGCTGAAACATCAGCTGACGAGCCTTGATGGAAACATTGTGCGGTATATATATCCTTGATGTAAGCCTATCTTTTTGTAACTTTAAAAAAACTTTTGACGCAACTAACACCGGCCGTCCAAAGATTAAAGATCTCCCTCGAAACATTCCGTCAGTATTTTAAAAACCGACACACATCCTCAATGAAACTACAGTAACAACACACGTGCACAAACGTCATTCCCACCTCCAACCAAACACACCTCTCTAGAAAAAACCTAGAAAAAGCAAACTATCAGCATTCCCCACTCTCCCATTCCGCAATCCCCAGCCATAAAAAACCCATTTCCCAATAACCCTAACTCCAGCCTATAACCCTTCCTAACTCTCCCAACCCACACACACGCACACACGAGCACTCCGAAGACCCTTGACCTTCTCTCGCGCTCTCGGAGCCGCCGCTGGCAGGCTGGCGCTCCGCGCCTGTTATGGAAACTTCGGGAACTCTCTCTCTCTCTCTCTCCCTCTCGGTCAGGCGTTACACTTGCACCGGCTGGCACGTCGCGGCTCCAGAGCGGGACCGGCAGAACAGGTCCTCTCGCGGGTGCGCTCGGACACATGTACCGCTCGTTGCAGAGCCGCACTCGCGCCGTTCTCTAAAGCTAGTCCTGCCCGTCATTGTGTATACGCGGAGAGGCTTGTATATATAGTTTGGCGGCGCGTGGTTGGACAGAAGTATAAGAAAGAGGATAAGAGAAGGAAAGAATTTTCGTGTGCAAGAACTAAAGGCGGTTGTTCGTCTTCTTCGCGCAGTTCACGGAGACTGCGCAGACACCAGGAGAGAGAGACAGAGAGAGCAGAGAGCCGGTGTGTTTCTGACGCGTGCGCGCGGCAAGGTGAGTGCATAACCGCGACTCCGCCGTCAATCGATGCCCTCTAAGTGTATGTATGCGTGTGTGTGTGGGTGGTTGTGACAGTGGCACGTTGGATTGTTGTTCTGTAGGGTGAGGGATAAATTAAGGTGATGATGGGTGATGATGAAATTTAAGGGGAAGTTCGGGTGAAGGCTGATGAAAATGTTGGTTGGATGTGCGGATTTTCTGAAAGTGCATGACGACACGTTACGGCAGACGGATTTAGAAAGACGGTGAACGCTGGCTGACGGTACCTGATGCAAACGTTGATTGACTTCTCGTTTTGCCAATGATGCTGGGTGGTATTTTTGACGAGCAAACGTGGGGATACGTTTTGTTGATATTTCGAAACTGGGATCGGAGTCGTGACGTCAGGAGGGAGGAAAGTAGAAAGGTTAGGATTTTCCCGATGCTGCGCGCTCGATGTACCTCCCTTCTCCACGTCCACCCACCTCCACGTTTCGCTCGAAATGCTGACGAAATTTTAGACGCAGATTGTATACGTGAATGGATGCAACCGTGCGCGTTATTTAGTAAAAAGTTGAAATAGTATTGTGATTTTTTTATGTACATAAAAAATTGTAATGGTGGCATATTTAGAACAAAAGTATATGTAAAATATTTTTATATTTTTAAAGCAATTTAATTTTACTTCAGATTCAAAATTTATGGGATTTGTTATTATCTTACTTGGAGTATTTTTAAAATTTTATGCGCAAATTAAAAACTAATAAAAATATTTGACCTCCTTAGAGGAAAGGAAAGTTTAAAAATGCAGTTGAAATTGCAGCTGATTCCTTTCCGGAGAATCGCGCGAGATTAAAATACGTTACATTCCAGAGTAGGCCATTGACCTAATAAGGAAGCGCATTATTTCTGAAAAAAAGCTTTAAAGATTTTCATAGTTTTTATAATTTTTATTTTGCAATTATTTGTGATATCACTGTATAGAACAAATATTCTATTTCTAAAATTATTTTCACTATTCGAAAATTTGATATTTTGTTCTTACAAAATCATCTGCATTTCAAAATCATTTTTTAATTTCTAAGTTAATTATAGAACTATAAATATATAAATTTGAAATATTTTATTAGCACACAAAGTAATGACGTACTTAACACAGCGTATCAAATAATCTAATAAAATAAGTTCTTACAGTATTGTTATGCTGTAATATTTTTTATCGGATTAGAGGCCTTTTTAAAATCAACAGTTGAAACCGCACTCTACGTACTGATTATATGTTGGGCAACATTACTTATTTATATGTATAATATATAAATTTTATTCAGCAATTATGCAACTAATGCACCGTAAATGATGAATGGCAAATTTGATAAAATATTATTGAACTGCAACCCGTTAATAAACTTTTTACATAAATAAATATATAGATAAATATAAATAAATTAATTAATTAAATTTTTCAATTAAAATTAAATAAAAGTCAAATTTATAAAATTTAAGAAGCTTACGTAAATATATCAATAACTAAATAAATTAATTTAATGTTTTTCTTTATCCTTTGATAACGAACTTTAAATAGTAAGCAATTTAAGTTCAATATAATATTTACTTTTTGAACTGCAATTTATTTATCTGAACCCAATAATTTTTCTAATTTTCTTCTTAAGTTGTTTCTCTAATAATTGATTTGATTTGTTTTTCAAATAATCACCATTTATTTACTAGAAATTTAAAATCCGTACATTAGGATGTGTGCATATAAATAAAAATTATATTTTCAACGATCTAAGACGTAAATACTGTGAATTTAAAAAATAGTGATACCTTCAAATTTTGATAAAACATAAATTATAAAAATTTATTAAAATGATAAATTGTCTCAAAAATTATTTTCAAAATTATAAACATTTAATAAGTATCAGTTCTATATGTCATGGCGGACCAGACTTATAAGTCTATAAGATATATCTTTGATCTTGTAAATTTCTAGTAAATTAAATCTTAATAAGCAACTTAAATATTGAACCTTAACCGAGGAGATTTATCACTCAAAAACTTAAAGAATTATTATCCAAACAAGTCTGTTTTTAAATTTTAAAAATTGAGAGGATAAAACCTCGAACTTTTCTAAAAGATATATTTTATGTGAAACTCTTTAAACAATAAAAATTGCACAAATTTGTTCAGCCATCTATTATCAAAATCTCTTAAAATTTTGCAAATGCAATATATTCTAGCGCTATACAGATTGATAAAAAGTATTATAAACGACGCACAATGCTTATTTTCAATTTCAACAAAAAAAAATTATTCAGGAAAGTAAAAACTACAAAAAATTAGCTACATATTTATTCCTTTATACCTAAAGTTGTGTGCAACGTTTCAGATCAATTTAATCAAAAATGGTTGAGAGAGCGCAATATTAGTAGGTACCATGATAGAGACTAGCACATGTGGTATCCTTGGCGCATGTTATAAGAAGCTGACAAGAAAGAATTATTGTCCACCCAGACAGTGTCCGCATGTGTTTCTTAATATTGCTCTGTTTCAGTCGTTTTTAAGTAAATCAGTGTCAAACTTTGTACCAAAATGGTTTACATCTAAAACAACAAATGTCGCATTGGGTGTTTCATTCAGCTCCGACTTCCCACGATATATATTTTCTTTTTTATTCCTAATATCTGTCCGAGATATATTATCACAGAATACTCTTTATCAATTAGGAGCGAGCCTTAGATCTTACAAAATTCAAAAAAATTCGGATATTTGACCAAGTTTAAACAATGTATTGTCTTAAAGTGATTGAAAATCTGCAAATTTAATTACGATTACTAATTATTATTATTAACAGAATTCCACATGGAACATTTTATTTTTAGGTAAATATCCCTTTTTTATTCTCTACGTAACAGTATATTTTTTAAAAATCGAATTGTTTATTTTAAAACCCACTTCTTTAACAATACTTTCCATGTTTTTGAAATCCAAGCCCGTCCTTATACATTCGACCCTCCAATTGTAAAATTCAAAATATCTCTTGCAATAATTGAATATAAAAAAGATCCATCAAAGCATTTTTGCATTTTTGATACATGAAAAACATTTCATTTGCAATGATTTATTGCAAAACCAGTAATTAATCTACAATTACTATTCCAATTTATTCCTAACTCAATTTTCTCTTCCATCACTTCAACATTTCTCACACTCATCAGGTATGCCGCGCATACTTAAAAAAAAAAAAAAAAAAATTAACCACCCATAAAACGAACGCCAGCGCTGTTTAATGAAACGTATGTTTGTACACCATAAAGCCGCTTTTGATTTTGTTTCTCCTTTTTGAAAGGCCGTTTCGCTGCAATCTTGACACTTTTGCATGATCAATCGCTCATTGATAATATCGATCGCCCGTACGACTGGTACGCGTGCGTAGTTTCGAAAAAATAAAAAATGCCCGACAGCGCAGCGAGCCTCAAGGACTTTCGTTGCGTTCGCGGTTTAACGAACGTTCGCTCGACGCGTATGCAATGCATTAAACCGGCGCATGTACCGGTAAAATTACGAAAACAAACATTAATAACCCGCACACGGATGTCGCGCGGAGTTTGGCCAATCGCTCGAACTGCGCCGGCCTTGGCGAGATAAAAGTGCGAGATGCCGAACTCCCGTTTGAAAAAAATTTATCGCATACCTTTGCCGACCTGAAACTTCGAGATTTTGCTTTTGGCGAAGTTGTTTGCTTGAAATCTAAGTTTTTACTGGGAATTAAAAATTTCTTTTTTGGTATTTTTTTTTAGCGTTGTTTGTCTGTGAATTTATTATAACAAATTTGTTTGATTATTTGGATGGTTAATTTAATTTATAAGTATAAACAAAAGTAATGATTTCTATTAGTTAAATTGTAATTTTTATGCATATTTGAATATCGAAGTACATACTTTCAGTATTCCAAGAAACGAAGCAAAGTTTGATTTACGATTACTTTAAATACTCAAATAATTCTAAGTTATAAAAATTCGAATAAAATGTTTTATAGCAATTTGAATTTTTCAAATTTCTTATTATATTGAATAGATTTCATTTAATGAAAGTAAGACTCTAATGAAAATCGTGAGTATTTATACGCACCGTGATTATTTTTGACAATCTAGAATTAGATAATAAATATATTTCTAAATTTATTAAAAAATGAGCCATTTAAAATTAACAGATAACACTTATCGATTGCAGTTATTGGAACTTTTTTTTCTACTTTATTAAAACGCGTTAAAGTTGTGACATTTTTTTACTATAGCGAAGTTCAGCAAAACAGTGATAATAAATTCATATTTTTACGATAAAATATTATTAATCATGTTGCAACTCTTTTTGACGTCGTAGGGGATAGCGGAACATGATAGATTAAACTGCAGAAAGGGTACCTTGTTTTTTTCATTTTTGAATAATTGTTATTGCTTAAAAGCCTTATTATGGAATATTAAAGAAATCTCTACATTCATTGTGTGTCAATAATTGAGGAAAAATAAAATGCTTATTTCTCTGCATGGCGGAGCACGACGGTCATAAGTACGTATGTCGAAGCGTAGTCTGTGAAAAAGAAAATCAGCTGTTCTTTCCAACTTATAAATCACATAACTAATTGTTCTGCTTAAATATAGAGAAAGTCTAATTGTTCAAAAGCTTAAGAATATAAAAAAGGAGCTTAAGGTCCAGACGAAAGTAAGATAAAATCAAAAATTAAGCAAAGGGATGATAAAAGAAAAGGCTAATCCGAAAGAATTTCAGGATTTTTCACCGCAGCAGAAAATTCATTTTGGAATCGGTCGTGCCGCGCTAGAAGTGAATTGCGTTTTTTTTTAATAGATTCCTACAATTAAGATGTCAGTAATCCCCGTTTCTGCCTATTTGTATATATTAAAAATACTATTTAAAAATAATCTCGTTAATTTAAAAAAAAATAAAAAAAAACGAAATAATCTTATAGACGGTATTTACAGATTTACTGATATATTCGTCCACTGTTCCCACTTTTTAAAAAGTGATATAGTTTGTACGATATTTGATTGTTGTTATATCGCGAATTCCTTCTCGTGAGTTATTAATACAATGACATTTAAATCTAGATAAAAATATGACGCAAATAACTCAAGCTGATTTTTGATAGAGACAAAGTTTTGTAATCAAAAAGTTAAGAGATTAAAAAGTTTTACTAGTCATTTATTACAAATAAGTGTTTTATTTATACAATTTAGCATGTTTTAAAAACTTTTAATATTTATCAAACAAAGTTAAAAAGTGAAAAATCGTCTGCCAAATTAAGCAAATTCATGCAAAATTTGTGCATAACTAACACAATACGAATAATTATTTTATTTTGTCCTGACTTCTTGTATTTTTTGCTGCATCATTTAAACATAGTTAGAAAAAATCATAAGCCAAATTTTATTCTATTTTCGTACTTGAGAAGCCTTGAGTAAAATAATGTTTGAATATAAGAGCTTCTAAATGTATTTTCAGCAGCAACAATGTTTGCTGTTGTTTTTAGTATCATTACTTATATATTAACATATACATACATATATGTCGTCAGATTTTCGAAAACATAGATACATGATTTTTCCAACATACACTTTTATATTATTTAATTTTAACGTTATTTAACTTTTAAATCTGATTAAACCTCATATAAAATCAATTAAACATTAGATATGATAACACTTTGTCTAGTTCTGTTGCAATCGCTCATACTAAAAACTCATCTAAATTTTTCTCAAAAATATTCATCTCCAAATTTAATATTTGCCCTACTCAAAACCATATCACCAAATTTCTTCCCACAGACCGAATAAAAAACCGAGTAAACAAACACTAAAAATTCCCACAATCCAAAATCCAAACCAATACACCCACACCAAAACTCCCACCAATTTCACATCGTTTCCCCTCGATTCCTCCAAAGCCGCGCAAACACGGCGTTTATCTCAAAGAGCTCGCGTCGAAAGGAGGGGGCCCAAGCAGCTCGCCTATATATCCCCGAAGTGGGGCATAAAGAAAAAAGAGCGCCGACAGAGCCGAGCCTCTCCCGGATTATCCTATACGCCGACTCGTGACTGCTACATGTTGTCGGCTGGCACTTCGATGTCGCGATATCGCGAGCGCGCCTCTCTCTACGTCGCTCTGTATGCTTATATATATATATATATATCGGCCCGGCCGAACGTGACTCACGCGTGATCGGGCGCTCGGGCACGTGACGAGCCGGCTGCGCGCTGACAAGAAGCTGTCCTGCCCCGCGAGCTTTTATACTTTACTTATACTTAGACGCTTGGTTGGGTGTTTGTGTGTGTGCGTGTGTCTATGAGTGCATGAGAGCTTGGCGGTCGGGTTTTATCTGTCCGAGTGTCGAGCAAAACACATCACGCGGATTCGTTAAGTGTGAGGAGGGAGAGGGAGAGAGAGAGAGAGAGAGAGAAATGCGTTATGGATTTAATTTTTTTGCGAGGCTTCGCGGGGGCCGGGTGTTTTAGAAGAAAGAAGTTTTTTGCTGAGTTTTTTGCAGATTTTAGTGTGGTTTTTGGGAAGGAATGTTTTTGAGAATTAATTATTTTTGTTAGGATTTTTAATTTTTGTTTCTATCGAAAAAAATTATGTTTATTCAATGATTTTGAAAAGTTACTTTTTTTAGATTTACATCTTTAATATTAAGATGGTTCAAGCACATAGGACCGAATTTTATGAGCGCTTGGGAAGGAAGTGTCGAATATTTTTGGCAAACACTAAAACTTCTATATCATGACAAATGTTGAAATAAATTACTACTTACTTGGTTATAAAATACTTCTCAATTAATAATATTAATTTATAAGACATTTTATGAATATTTATAAGATATTGACATTATTTTAAACACTTCCTATCTCATGAACATTAATAATATTTACGATACATAAAAATTGTAATCGACTATGTAATTTTTTGTTACACCTTCAAAGAAAAAAATAGGTATTGTTATTTAATTCATTAAATATTTGTTATAGTATTGAAATTTAAATGAGGGAGTATTTATAGCATAATAATTCATTCTAAAGTTCAAAAATTTTTCCACAATTTATTTTATGTAATTCCCAAATCATGTGCATCGCCAATGAGTCACACTCTTATTTTTGAGAAGTAAATTATTTTCCACAGTATACTCTTTCACTACTGTTAATCCACTTAATATTCATAAACGAAGGCAAATATTAAAAAATTCCACCTGAATTACCGAGACTTATAAAAAGTACAACTTGCAATAGATCATCCTTAACGGATAAAAGTCAGTAATATACGGAATCAAAGCCTTATCTTCATAAGTAAAAATAAAACTAGAACGAAATTTATAACAAAAAATATTATAATATAATAAAAAAGTTAGTAAATAGATAATAAAATTATATCCGTTTCAGAAACTTATTCGTACGTTGATGTTAATTTTTCGTATTGGAAGTTGAGTGACTTGCTTTTTCCTGGTTCCTTAACTCAAGCTAACTTTAAGAAACGTTGTTTATACTTTTGTCAATATTGACTGAAGCGACTGAACTATAAAATAAATATTCATCTGCGTGCGTACATAGCTTTTGCATGGATTATGATGATTTGGAAAATTTTAATCTTTTCAAAATGAAGTGTTTCTCAAATATTTTGCAATAGGTAGGGTACGGAAAGTTACGTTGATGATTGAAAGGAATCAATTTGTAAATCTTATTGAAAGTTAAACAAATATTTTAAGATGTCATTTGCATGATGTACTGTAATTATTAAGTACATACATACTATGTTAAGTGTGTTTGAATAATGTTTTAGAAATAATCTTTGAAATGTTCATTACTAAAATGAAAATGTTGAAGGTTTCTTTTAGATTTAGATGATTAATTGAAAATAGAAAATTTATAACTTGCGACAAGTGAAAGTTACAAAACTACCACATTAATTGAATGTTTTCTTCTTTTATCTCCTTTTGTTGACAGCTTTCTTCTTTTTATTAATTTTAATGTAAGAACAACTGATAGGCATGTAGTTCATTGAAATGAGACACTTATCTATTACGTGAAAAGTAAGCACGTGACACTCAAAATTCAATTCTGATTAAAATGAAGCGCAGAGACAGATAAAATGAATCATCGTATAAATAATTTCTGGCACATTACTTCGTGAACTTTCAATTAGGTAATCAATTACTAAAATGTAGGTAAATCTAAATTCAGTTTATGTACCTAGTTATAAATATAATTCTTCAGGTTTTCTTTCTTGATTCTTTTATATTTATATGTCGTCCATTTACTTAATTAAAGTATTTCCTTAAAACAAATATTTATACAACAATTATTTATGTATAGTCAATTAATTGAAAAAATATGTTTTATGTTGGAGAATTAAATGTCTTTTGCAAACGTGACAGCCTTATTTTTTAACTTAATTATACACAAAATTCACACTTCGTTTTAGAGAATTAGATACTTTATTCAATGATCTACTATTTTTTCATTGATATTGATGGAAATCACTGAGAGAATTATGTAAACAAATTATTGCATAATAAAAATTTATATTATGACTTTTTATAAAGCATGTGATATTATTGTAAATTTTAAAGTATTGATGGGATAAAATCGTAAAAAATCATGCAAAATATTATTGGCCCCAATTTATCGGTGCAAGAAAGTTAAAAAAAAACTAACATAAATCATGACTTAAAAGCAAATGCGGGGCTTAAAATTTAGTTTACGAGAACGAAAACACGAGTGAATGCTTTTGGGTTAAAGACAAATATATCATTTTAAGTGATATAAATGACTTAAAATTGGATTTAATCCAAAACTAGACGAATTAAATTTAAAAGAAATTAAATAAAACAATGACTTAGTACGTTTTCTTAAAGTCCATAAATTTACTGTTTTTAAGTGTTATCTAGAAATGTAAAAAAAGGTCAATCAATTTTATTTAGCCGCTGATTACTGTGAGTCAGATAATATAAATTCATTTGGTCTTTCGAATCGAGCTAAATCCAGTGTGGAATTCGACGCGAGTTATCATTTTAACGAATTTTGTAACATGAGATCACACTCGAGTGCCGTTTAAGAAAAGCCCCAAACAACTTTCTATATTACTCTAGCCTCATCAGAGGCGCTTTGGAAAAATACGAATAAAATTAACGCAATGCTCTTGTGTACCAAAGCCCATTCACGTACATTCTTTCCCTAATACATTTCAATAGCGCATTTCAATGAGGCAAGACTATCATCGCAATTCCTGAGAATATCGGCATATATACAGCCATGCATAAACAGTGCATATGCACTTAGAAATGACCCGCTTTTTATTTTTCAAAACAATATTTAACGCCCGGCTACGGCATCAAGAAGATGGCCTCCCAGAGCCATGAATCGAGAGCATAAACGCCCGTGTTCACTGCGAGCGTCGCGCACAACCGCAGCTATATAGAAAGCGAGACACGCCGAGAAAGGAGGAAAGACGGGCGAAGGAGAGAAGCAGCAGCAGTAGTTAAAGCCATCATATACATATATATACCAACGAAGGGCCCCGTAGCTCTTTCAAAGGCTCGCACAGCAGCAGCAGCCGCGAGTTAAGCACCCAACGCGCCGGATAATCTAGTTTTCACCGACTGCACCTAGCCGCGTCTTTGCGCGAGACAGCCGATCCCGCAAGCTCGAATATTATATACACAGGACACATACAACAAAGAGCTCGCCGCGGCGCGCGCTTACCGGCGTGTTTTCGCGAACGCCCAGCTTTGCGTTTATTAGCGTAAGCGAGCGGCCAAAGATACGGGGAGCTTATAAACTAGCTGCTCTGATGCTCTCTCCGCCTGTCTATATATATATATGTATATGCAGTTGGCGCGTCGCCCGTTTGGACTTGAGCTTCCGCCCTGTCAATCTGCGCTCTTAGCTGCGAGCTTGATGGCTGCGCTCGTTATATATACACGCTTTTTCTTCAGAGCGTGTATATAGAAGTGTGTATGCAGACGCGAGAGTAGCAGACAGGCTCGCGCACATGTTTTTGGATTTTGAGGAAAATACGACCTTCTTTTTTTTTATGATGTTTGCGCAGTGGCACGTGATTACACAGTGCAGAGAACGAGACGGGCTGAATGTCTTTTCGAAGTGTAAACAGAGCTGTGAAGTTCTATTGTGTGACTGATATTTGTGTAGTATATTTGCGCTTAATTATTTTCTTGCTAGCTGCCTCGGCCTGCCCGTTGAATATGGATGTGACGGGGAGCTGTAATAAATGAACATTGTGCAATTTTTTTTTATACCTTATATAATAAACTTGCTAAAAGTGGTTAGATTGAATTTCAATGGCAGAGATTGTTTTCTTAATAAATTATGCGAGTTGCAAGCTGCATTTTCGCGGAGAGTTAAATTAATTAGCGAGTCTCGAAACAGGTGTAATCATCACTTACGAGAAACGCGCTTTGACAAATAACTCAATTGAAAATTCACGTCTCGCAAAAGGCCCCCTTAATTTGCCGTGTCAATACAATCGCTTAATTACCGTATAAAAATCCAAGCCCCAGCTGTTCCTCAACAATTTCACGAACAAGCTCACCTGCTCGCTATAGAAAAATCCTCGCTATCTTATGCATTCTCAAAAAGCCGCGTGTCTCCGCGGGCGTAGCTCAGCCGTCTCCGAGGAGCTGAAACGTGACAAACAGCGCCAGCTCGTCGGTTTTCCCGTGGGCGCTTATTGTAATTAACGGCCGATTAATCGCGGAGCAGTCACGAGATACAAGCCGGTAAATATTTGCCGAGTAATTCCAGTAATGAAACAAAGTGGAGAGAAAGAAGACATCTGCGCGGATACTTTTGCGATAGGTCGGCTGTTTATTGTTACCGAATTTATAAGGCGATGAGTAATTTTCGATTGCGAGAATAGGAGATGTTTTCGATGGATGTGGTATTGTGTGGGTTATGAAATAGGATGATGATGAGCCGGAAGGAACGACCGAATGTGATTGGTTTACGTTAAATTTTAAGGCCTAAATATGCTGCCTAATTAATGATTTAATTAAAATAAATAGTTACTATTCTCTTTTATTCATTTTTCAAAGAAAAGGAATTTTTGACTTTCCCATTTCGTGAAGATTTGTTCAGTTTCTAGCTTTATCCAATTATTTATACTCTGTTAAACTTTTGAAGTATTTTATCCAAGTTTCCGTAATAATTTTATTTATGTTTTATAAAATTGAAAAATTTCTACACTCTAAGCTCAAAAGTGCGAAATCTGGAAGTAAAAAGTTTAAAACCTACATTTTAATTTTTATAAAAGTTTAAAATGTAAATGTGTAACTTTCACGAGTAAATCTAGGTTCTAAATCAATATTTTACCATTATTGCATCAATTATTTGCCTCAGCAATAAATTATAGATATTACAGCAACATAATTGTAACAATATTGTATAGAAGAATATAACACAAATTTATAATAATATTGTTAAAATACTGATAAGATATTGCAATGTATTATTATTGTAGCAAAATAGCGCTAATGTTTTAGCAAAATTTCATAGGTGTTATACAAAATACTGCATTAATATTGTATCAATATCGTGTTAATATTGTAGCAATATTATAGCAACATTGTAACAATATTGCGTTAATATTCTTTCAATATTATAGGAATATTGCGTTAATATTCTTTCAATATTATAGGAATATTGCGTTAATATTCTTTCAATATTGTAGGAATATTGCGTTAATATTCTTTCAATATTG
>JAPYZA010001133.1:0-29119 GCA_030522685.1 Eupelmus azureus | reverse complement strand
AATAATTTAATTTTCATGGAAATAAAAATCAATTCATTTATCAGTAATACTTATTTTATGCAGAAAAAATCTGATCTTTTATAAATGAACTTTTCAATCACTGAGATTACTCTCATGTTTTAGCTCTTGGTATTTTTATAACTATCGAAATTCATAAAGTTTGTGTAGATTTTTTTAAATTAATTATTTTATTAAATAAATTTTTTTATTGGAAAAAAAAGTATAAAAATATGTTACAATAAATTTATCCTGATTTTTACCCTTTATAAGAATATTTATTATTTATTGAAGGTAGGTTTTTAAAAATTATTGAACTGTATACGTCGGAAATATATTTTCCCTCATACAAAGGCTTGCTTTTAATTCCCTTTTAATCAACCTTTTACATTTAAATACAAAAGAAGTTAATGCGCTGGCAAAATCATTTTCAAAACAGGAATACTTCATTTTACAGCAGAACTGTATTTAAAAACCAGAAAGCCCAAGCCTAAACCCGCGGCAAAATCTCGTTTCCATCTCGCCAATCTGCATAATTAAAAAAAATTGTATACCCCTTAGAGAAAAAGACTCGCTTACGCATCACAATAACGCTCCTCAAATACCCGCGCGTTTAGTAAACGAAAGACAAACCAGCCTTTTCAGCTCCTCGCCTTCGCTTTTTTTATTTCCTTTTTCTTTTTAATCAAGCTCTTCCTCCGGAACCCTCGGCCATTTAGAGTTGGTCAAAGTTTGAAGGCGAGGAGTCGGAGAGAAAAAAAATGCAAATGCACGCGCACACACACACACGCCTCATGGAAATCGTAACTTTCCGGCCTTACTCTTCCGCATTACTTTTTTTTCGAGGACGCATTGTTTTAGCAAGTAGCTCGCTTCCCAGCTTAGCCAAAAACGTGACGCGCCCGCTGGCTTTAGCGAGCTTCGCTTCTTTGACAATAGCTTCGTTACTACACGTTGTACTTTGCTTTTCTCCTTTTCAGGGTAGGCTACTTGGCTTCTCGCTCTCGCGGCGGCTTGACCCGCTTTCCGGGCGTTTCTTTGCATAAAGAGAGCCGCGTTGTAATTGTTGTTGTTGGGTTAATTACGGAGCAATTACGACGATCTGGGTAAAGCGATTTTGAGAGACGTTTAAGTATTTTCAGGATTAATTGTTTGTGTGCGCTTTGGGTTGTTCAATTAATTTGGTTTGGTTATCTTTGAGATTTGGAATTTAGACGTAAGAGTTTTCGCAAAAATGATAGATTACTTTGAGAAACCTATCAGAAGATCCATAATGTATAAAATGATCGATTATTTCGTAATTTCATCAGATTATTGGTTTAAAAAAAGTGTCAAAGTAAAATGTATCTATCAAAAAATGTAGAATCAAATTCGAAAAGCTAACTCATAAAACTATAATAACGTCCACGCGCAAAAAACACAAAAAAACTGCGTCAACCACGCAAGTATCCATACAGCGCTAAATCAACCACACAAGTCCCTGAAAACGTCAATAATTCATCAAAAAAACTTCAGCGAAAAGACGAGCTTACAAACTCGCAAATTCGCATCTATTTCTTCCGCTCGTATACACACATCAGGCGAAGCTATCGCCTCTCTCCACAGATAAGCAAGAACAGCCGGAGACGTCCGCCACGAGAAAGATGGATCAGCGCGCGACGCTCGCATTTTTTCGCGCCTTCCTAGTCCGCGCGCACTTGGACACGTTCGCAGAGAGGCGTATATGTGCGATGTATATTTAAAAAGAAACGAGACGCATCGCTCGATCTTTGTCAGGCGAGCGTCGCGAGTAAACGCTTCTTTTATTTGCGCGACGCGCGGGGCTGCTTTTAACTCGCTTTTTCCTCGCTGCGAGTGTAGAGCCCTCAATTTCTTTTCCTGCGGGCCGCGCGAGAGAAAAGCGAGGAAATAGAAAGGCTGGAGCGATACGTAGACGGAGCGAGATTACCCAGGTAGATTTATACCGGAGGGCTTAGGGATTCGCTTTATTTTCTCAAAAATTTCAATTGACCGGGATGGAGTGGCGAAATGGTTTTTAATAGAGCGTTTTCGTTGAATGGGTGGGATTATTTTGGCGTTGCGGTGATTGGTGGGATTTTTTTGGAATTGTTAGTAAAAATAGTTTTTAAATTTGAGAAAGAAAGATTTGTAGAAAATATTGTTTTGCAGTAAATCAATCATTCATTTAATTACTTAGGTATAAGGGGATTACTGGAAATAAACGCAATTTCAGTATTTTGAACACAAAGAATACAATAGAATAATCTACGTGCTGTAAAGTAATACGTATTGATTATTCAAACAATGGCGTTCAAAAAACTACTGGTTGTCGTTATATTTAAATTTAATAGAAGAAATTTATTTTTAACAACTACATTACATTAATAATTAGCGATAAATCTCACTTTTCTTAAATAGAGTGCAATAAATTTTCTTTATAGGAAAAATCGAGATTATACCGTGAAATACAAGTTCTTAAAATATTTCCGAGATAGAATAGGAATGAGCTTATTGAATGTAAATTTAAATAACTGAACGTAGGCACTACGTAGGCGTAGTAATACTTCGCAGAATGCGTTTCAATTTCATATTGAGAAAATTCTAATTTATGTTATGTCAACTTTAATACCTTTATTAATTCAATATTAAAAAAAAACAGTTAATAATATAATAGTATAATAATAGTAATAATAATATATTAATAGTATCTCGCAAAAAAGATCCTATCATCAAACATTATATAAATTTCGATATTTCCACAAGCACCCAAACAGCCGTGCCATAATTTAAACGATGTCACCAGTGTCGAAACCTAAACAAAGAAACTTCCGAGCTGAAAGAAGGTGATGATAAGTGCGATTTTGGAGTCGCGAAGGCCGCGAATGTTTTGCCAGCGAATCTGACACACTTTTAGCAGGTCTTTAAACTGCAGTGCTGCGCATTCTCAAAGATATATGGGTATGCAGAGGCAGACCGAAGAACAACGCTGCTCCCGTTTCCATCCGGGGCCTGAGACTTGCGTACATTCCGGTAAAAACCATTTCACACTTTAATAGAGCTTTAAGGCGCGGTAATCTTGTCAACGCGGGCGGAAATACTTTTCTGAGATTCCTTGCTAAATTAAGGTTATTTTATTCAGTGTTTAATTTAGAGAAAAAGATATAGTTTTCTGTAATTAAGGAGAAAGTAAGAAATATGTGAGCAGTGCAGAATGAAATGTTTTTGGATGTATACTAAAGAATAATAAAATATGGATTTCGATAATTTGATAGTTATAGTTGGAAATAGAAATCAGTTATTATACGTAGTTCATGTACTACTAGTACTACTCATTTATATACTTATGTGACTTTATTAGTCAGGCGAAATTACAATCGTAATCCAGCGTGCAAAAGTATTTGCTGAACTGGTTAAGTTGGTATAACTACTTATTAAACTTTTAGACTTGGTCCTTATAATAAGTTATAAACTTTTGCATGATTTTCTTGTTAAAGAAAATGGATAAGTAAGTTTGGGCTTTTATTTATTTAATAAACGTAATTCCGAGAAAAGTATTCTTCAATTTTTGAATTAGTAAAATACACCAAATTCCAATATTTATTATATTAGAATATTATTTAAAATACCATCTTTTTATAAAAATTCAGAACAGCTCCATAATCTCAGCAATTTTGGGTGATAGGAATCGGGTATTTACGTGAAAAATAAGTTTTTACAACTCTAACCAGAAAATCACGACTTTGATCATGATTTTTCGCCTCTTGAGATAAAAAAATAAAATTCGATACTCTAGCGTAAAGCGAACATTTACTTCTTTCGACTTTCTCCCTCGGTTCGCTCAGTGGAAAAAGGTTTTAAGAGGTAAATATTCGCTTTCCTTCCACACTCGTATCAAATCCTACTAATTTGATATTTTAATTTCATTTTGATAGTTAGTAACTATACGTGAGAAAATATATTATTTAATATAATGGATTACTACATTATTTTATATAATGGATTGAAATTTAGAGAATTTTACTAGCGAAAGTTACGAGGGTAAATTTATTTAAGGCTCTTAGTAAATGTTAGAAATCAAATTAGCTTGTAAATTAATTAAAGTTACCAGCACTATTCATTCTTAAATGGTACTTTTAACAACAAATGATGAAGTAGATTAATAAGCTAATTATCTAATAATTCTATCCATTACACCGGCATACATGAATAATTTCAAAGTTATTTACTGTTGTATCATACGCCTACTCTCCTATTGTTATGAACTATACCCATGTTATTAAGCCTCAACGAGCGAACTTTTCCCATTAAGAAAAAGCCACGACAGAACGTGCACACCGGCTGCCGCTTCTGTATCTTGGGAAATCTCGCTGATTCGAATTGACGTTACTACGTGAATTCTTAAAATCTCTGAGCATACTAATACTGGGCTAGAGTAAGAAAAAAATGGGGTCAATCAACCAATTGAAAAGAATAATTTATACCGATGTACTTGCTGCATTATTTCTGATGTCTAATGATGCATATATCGTTGTTTTTCTTTTTTTTGTTAAAGAGTTACTTGAGATTGAAATTTCAAAAAATCGATTTTTTTATTCATTTAACTAATAGTACAACTCATAAAAAATATTTTCCATAGCTGCAGTTGGACCTTTACTTTATGGGACTAGAGTAACGGCTCTGCGTAAATTAAAAAAATTTTTTTCTCCCTTTTATGTGTACTTAAAACTTTAATCACGTTTTTCTCAAAACTGTCTTTGTGAAGTTGGTGGACGTGAATTAGTTTCTTTGGAACTAATGCATTGATCTTGTTCAAATCTTTCACACTTCTTCTAGATAATATTGATTAGAGATTGAACAAAGGATTCTTTCCCTTAGTTTACAGCATATTTTTCATGGCAATTAATTTTGTTGAAAATTTTTTGCGTGTAATTGTCTCAAAGTTTTAATTTCAAATTTTCAAACAAAATAATAATTCTGTATTATGTTTAAAAAACTGGAGGAAATATCCTCTTTTTATCGGTGTCGGTAGTGACTTTTTTTACTAATTAAATAAAATCATGTTTACATTTATGAATTAGTAAAACGTGATACTACTACATCTCGCCAGTCAGTCATCAACAATTCATTATTTAATCAGTATCATCATCTATTCAACATAATAAAAGGTTTATGTTAATTACTGATCCTGATCAGTTTATTTCCACCGAATAATTCAGTAAATTTAGTCTCTATTTCAAACATCACATACATCTTCAATTTCAGCTACAACATTTTAGCTTCCTGGAATACCGAATAACCACTTTGAATCTTCTTTCGTTTATTTAAATTGAGATAGCAATCAAACTCTTGGTCCACAAGTCCATCTCGAATCTCCGAGAGCTCGAAGCCACGCATTTTAAGCCGAAAGTTTATACGCAGTCACTGCAACCTCGGCGGTCTCGGCCACGTTTACCGCACACTCAGCCGCAGACGTCCAGAAGTCATAAAGACAAAGGCGCAAGTTAGAGAGAGAGAGAAGGGCTAGTTAATATTGGAAGATAGCGGCCAGCCAGAGGGAGAACCGCGCAGTTATATACATTCCCTGCTTTATATGCTCGCCGTAGCTCGCCCACTTGCGTGACCCAGCCCCGTGCCCCCCCCCCCCTCGCCTCTCTATGCGTCGCCCTAGAAAATGCGATTTTCCATATTTCTCCGCGCGCAGCTCGCAGCTCGAATCTCGTTTCTTCGCTCTTTTACCTTTTAAAGAGCAGGGCGGCCTCTCTTTGTTTCGCGGCTGGCGCTTCGCGCTGGCTGCACGCGCTCTCTCTGCTGCCTGTCTCTCCCCCTGACGTCGGCTGACGTAATTTCATTGGGCCAGACGTCGCGGCGTAATTTCGGGATCTTGTACTTTGGGCGAAGGCGCGTCGCGAGAGTGCCTCCTCAGAGGATTTTATTACGGGCCGGGAAGGAAGAAATTTCGCGATTGCTGAAGAGCCAATTTGTCTTTGAAAGGTACAGCTCGCGGACGCGAATAAATGCTGACGGTCGGGAGGATTTTCCACGGGGCTCTCTCGGCCGATTACCGAATAATTCTGGGAATTATAATTTTCCGCGAGTGCTTTGAGTTTGTCGATATTTTTGAAGGTATTGAGGGTCGTGGAATTTTAGAGGGAGATTAAATTGAAACCTTTCCGAGCTGTACCTAGATATTAAACTGTTGAATTATATCTAGCTGTAACATTTAGCTTTCTGAAACTATTTCGACAGGTTAATCGCTGTCCTTACGTTTTTCAGGTATAAGACAGATATAATGCCTAGTAGTCAACGTAAAAAAAGGGTTAAACACGCGTTATTCATAGCTTCAATAATCTCTAAAACAGATAAATCACAATCATCCCCCAAACAAAGAAACCATTCCCATCCATCGACCTCGTGCGACAAGCCCTCAGGCCGCAATCGGCGAGCTGCACCGGTCTCACAGCCTGAAAGCTGCCATTACAAATCAAAATAAAACGCGCGGCAAACAGAAAAAGCCCTTTGATTCAGCGCGCCGATCGCGATTAGTCGAATCGTAGAAAAGGAAGAAAAAGGCGAAATCTCAAAATCCTATCTCCGGGCGCGCCAAGTGCAATCGCGCCGGTACGAGAAATCAAATAAAACGCGGGCTTTGTGCGTCGCGCGCGCCGATTCTTTTCTAATCTTTTTAACGCGAGTTACACATTGTCGGGGCGCTGACAGGGCCAAAAGCGACCCTGAACAGTCGGAGGTAAATATCGACGAGAGTTGCGCCAATTGTTTCGACAGTCGGAGTTGTCGGGGGATTTGGATTTGGAGATGTGGTAGTGATTCGGTTGTGGAAAAATACGGGGATAGTGCTGTGGATGGGTTTACTTCTTTAAGAAGTTTTTGTTGTGTTAAAGTAAAGTTTGGATTATGTTTTGGTTTGAAAATTAGATATGATTTGAATATACACATTTATAAATATATTTATATATTTTTATTGTTTAATTTGTTAAATTATTTGAATTCATAGATATATTGTATTACGAATAAATAATATTTTTCAATCAAAATTATACTTTAATATTCTTAATAAAACTAAAATATTTAGATAAACAAAAGCAAAGCGACTTTAGTAGAATAGCGGTTATATCTATACACTCAAAGTTCAGAAGTTCGAAATCTGGAAGTAAACAGTTTAAAACCTACTTTTTTATTTTTATGAAAGTTCAAAATGTAGGTTTTAATTCCTAAAGCAACTTTAAGGATTAAAAAGTAAGTTTTAAACTTTTACAAAGATTAAAATATAGGTTGAAAATTTTACGTAATATAACTGCATTAATTACACCTTAGGGAAAGATTAAAATGCAGATTTTAAACTTTATAACGTGTAAAAAGTTCTAAAAAGATTAAATTTATGAATTTACACTTTTGCAATCGAACACAAGATTAAATTTATCATTTTAAACTTTTACGGTTAATTATGGTTTCAACACGCGATTGTAATATACGCTAGAATATTGTAACCGCTTGTTTATCCATATAGTGACAAGTGTGCATTCCAATACGCGATGCTATGATATATTTATAAGTTGCATACCTGTCACTATAATATTGTAGCAGTATTACAGCAATATTGTGCCAATGTTGTAATAATATTGTAGGAATATCTAAACAGTATTCTGTCCATGTTACGACAATATTGTAACAGTACTATAACAACTTTGTGCCAATATTGTTATAATATTGTAGGAATATTGAAACAGTATTGTGTCCATGTTATTTCAATATTGTAGCAGTATGATAGCAATATTGTGCCAATGTTGTAATAATATTGTAGGAATATCGAAACAGTATTCTGTACATGTTACGTCAATATTGTAGCAGTACTATAGCAACACTGTGCCAATACTTAAATAATATTGTAGGAATATTGAAACAGTATTCTGTCCATGTTACGTCAATATTGTAGCAGTATACTATAGCAACATGGTGCCAATGTTATAATAATGTTGTAGGAATATTGAATACAGTTATTGTGTCCATATTGTATCCATATTGTAGTAATATTATAGGAACATCGTGCCAATGTTGTAGTAATATTGTGTCGATATTGTAGTAAATTATTATTATTCTAGAAATATATCCCTTCACCATCCTGTTTAGTAAAATAGTATCTTCAGAATAGATTTTGAACTTTTCAGTTTAGAGCGTACTACTATTGAATATTTATAAATATAAATTTTTTTATGAAATTAAAGAAAATAACTTTATTGAATCATAAAATTGTAATATACTTACCGTAATACTAAAAATTATTTACGTTGTAACTTAGTTACTACTAGTACGATACTGGAATCATGCATTTACTCTTATGTATACGTAAAATCAGCAATGTTCTCATTTATGGACATTATGGTACTTATGAAGTTACAATTAACTTGGATAGTTAAATTTCTTTATTGAGGTATGATAAGGTCATTTGCATTTAAAGCTGTTTATACTATTTTATAATTTATTTGTACTATTGAAAAGCATCGATAAATAACTAATATATTATTAAAATTAAAAAGAAATGTTAAAAACATTTATTAAAACCTTTGGTCCCTGATTCTATGAAACTATATTACACTCATTCTTCTGAGAACAGTTATATTCTTGAAACGGTGTGTGCGACCTATCTAGATTTTAAAAGTTATCGTAATGTCTAACAATAAATTAATTTTATTAAAAATGGCAAAAACGTATCCACATTATTTTTGAAAATATACATCCTTCCACATAAGGTGCTACATATATCACAACTGTGCAAATTAATATCCGAACGACGGTGTAGATGAATCATTCGAAATTTCGAGACGACTTGGGTGCCAACATAATTCTAATAAAATTTCCAAAACTTTCTAAAAAAATCAATGTTCTACACAATTATCTTCAGACATAATTTATCCACCTCATGGGTAACAACCACAGCGTTAATGCATGACGCATTACGTATCGCAACAATCCACTTTATTCCACGATCCCCAAAACTCGAAATCCGTCCAGCCAGAAATATATCCAGGATGAGGAAAAAATCTTGGCTCACCCTAGCCACCCCGTAAATCAGCGGCCAATAATTCAGCGGCGCCGTTCCGCGCGAATCCACCAGGAGCGCGATAAATTTACGCGCATTCCTAGGTCGGAAAGCTTTTTGGCAAGCGGCGCTGATAAGAGAAAAGCCGAAACTTGGCAGTCGCGCGGAGCGGCGCTTTAACGTAATGGATTAGCGCGAGTCGCGACCCCCCGTAAATAGGGCCGCGCTTTATCGGCGCGTTCGTCTTTTCGTTAGCCGCGTGGGAGCGTGCTTATGTAGGTATATGGCTGAATAGAGACTTATGAAGAGGTCGTTTCTTTTTTGGAATCGAGTTTGAGTGCAGATGAGGGGATTTTGTGAGGGGATTGCAGAGTGAGAGAGAGAGAGATAGTGAGTAGAGAGGCTGGATGGCGAATTGTTGGAACGATGGTTCTTTTTTCGTTAATTAAATGAGTATTTTTTAATTTATGATAATATAGATTACTATTTTATATTTTATTAATATTGAAGCTGACTGAATGAAAGATATTTATATATTATTTATTTTTATTCACTAACAAATAATTTATTATAACATCTTTCGAATTACACTGTTAAATATTTCCACCTTGTCATTACATGTACTGTGGAAGCAAAATTTTTGTTACATACTTTAATAGAAGTTAATGCATATTGGATTAAATGCAATGCAAAAATAGATCAACTTTAATATAAACATTAAATTTTTCATAAATTCTGATAGAAATGATTCTTTTGAACATTTAATATATAATTTATACGATAGAATGGCTAAAAAATAATGTTCTTTCAATATACATACTAAACATTTTACTTCCTGTATATATACATTAAATTGAATGAACAATTCGTGAATATGTATTTATCCTGTGTTTAAAATAAGTTTACGCCGAAAAAAACAGTTTGAGAATAATAATAACAATTTAGATATAGATAAATACTTATATATTCATTTCTATCTGCATGCAAAATCACTTTCATCCTTCTTGAATCTCAAAGAATAAACCCCAGCTCTCTACGTCTGACGTTGCCCTATATTCATACAATTTTTACAGAAAAACATCAACCGTAAACCAAAACTATATTCAAACTGCACGAGAAACCACCCACTTCATCCCACACCCACGCGCAATCCAAATCCGGTCACTCGCACATATAATGTACAAACCCGAACAACCGCTTTGACTCGGATCAGAAAAAGACGCGCCCCTGCCGCCTCATAACCAGACCTCGACTGCATAAACACAGCGTTTTTAAAGGCTACGAGCCATAAGCATCCGGATAACTGCCGAGGCAGAGCAAGCACCGAGCCAAATATATATCTATATACAGAATCGCCGCCTTTAGAGGCGCCGGCACTTTTAACCCCGTGAAGAGCATATAGAAAAGTGGCGCGGCCGTTTCGTTGGCCCGCGGCCAGGATCATATATATACCACGCTCTTGTAATATCGCGCCTAGTTTTTCTCTTCACCGGGAATAAAAGAGGAGGGCCTATACAAGCAAACGATAAACGCGAATAATGGGAGGAGAGTTGGCTGACGGGCCCGGCTATAAATTTTTTTACGCGGATATTACCGCGCAGTGAGCCTGTATTTTGTCGGTTTTGGGGATTACGCGCGAGGATGGATTTCGGTAATTGGGTCAGGTATGGTTTTCGGATATGATTTTAGGTGGGGATTTACTAGTGTGTGTGTATGTGTGTCAGTAAGAAGGAGACGGGTGTGTTGTATTAAATGTGACGTTGAACTTATCTTACTGTTGCTGGGCGTTTGATACGAGTTAGTTTTAGTTCAGCTGATAATAACTTTCCTAATGAACTGATGGATTCGTGCACCTAAATTTAGTTCGGTCTCATGTTTGTTGCAAGATCGGTAGGAGAGTGAGTGAGGCTATTAATATTAAGATTACTTGTTATTGCATGCGGTCAATTATTTTCTAATTGCTGGGTAAAAGCTAATTAAAATGGACTTAAATGCAATAACTATTCATTGTATTACTGAAAATTTCATGTATCAACTAAATAACTTATTGATCTTATATTTATACTCTTTTAAATTTATCAACACTAACTGCTAACAAATAACTTTCGCTCTTTATGGTACCAGTGATATTGAGCACATTTCAGCTCTACACAGAGGCTTTACACCCGATAATTAATACTTTGTTTAATTGTACACATCAATAAATAAAATTAATTAAAAAAAAATTCGTAGAATTAATTAAAAAATTAAAATTAATTCAAAGTATTAACTATCTGGTGTATAGCCTCTGTGTAGAGCTGAAATGTGCTCAATATCACTGATACTCTCTTTACACAAATTTGAAGAAACCTCGCAAAGATCTATACCAATTATCCGAACCAATCGATGAAAACGTATTAATTCCAGAAAAATTGACTTTGCATTCAAGTTTGCACAAGCATTAGTACCACTTCACTATCTCCCCGTAAAAGTAACTACAGCGTGAAATTCGAACTCTCTCCAGAAACAATGAACCATTCTCGAATCGAGGAAATCTCGCAATGTTCCTTCGCTTTTCAACGACTGCTTGCGCGGAATTTGCGATTCGAATCAGCTATACAGACAAGATGCCGGCTCTATAATCACTATCTGGTAGCGCGCGTCTTTTGCGGCTTCTATTGGCAGAGAATGTTCGTGTATATACGCAGCTAATTACTCGGAGCGACGCCGCGTGCTTTCATGCAGCAAAATGTACATGAAGACTATATACAGACCGATACGACGTTTCAGTCTGACGACGATGAGTAGTGAGTATGCTGTATAGTAAAACTATATGGTGTGTTGACGAGGGTGCACGGATATATGGGGCATTCAATGCTTCTGGCAATGAAGCTGAAATAAAATGTTGCGATAAAACTTTTCTTTATAAGAGATGAGAAATAAATTTAAATGTATATTTAAGGGGTTTAATTTTATTGAGCAAGTAATTGGGTAGCTTGAAATTTTTCTAGCTAAAGGATAAGCCAAATTATTCAAAACTAAGGTATCATTGCCTTTTTTTTATAATTATTTAGAAAGTACTAATTTAAAGTATTAATGCCATTTTGACAGCATTAATGTTTTTATTGAAAGTATTTTCGAGTAAAGAATCATGGAGGAAAAGCCACCCAATTATTTTGGTCAGAAAACTTCAATTATAGAAAAATAAAAGAAAAAAAATTTCTCTTCTAACATAATAGAAAATTTGCAATAGTTATGATTCGTTATTAAACTTAAAGAAAAAATAATTTATAATTTATCCACTCTCATATATGAGCAGGAAACAGAGCCTAATGGTTAGACTATCCCTTAACTTTCTGTATTGATCTAATGTTGTTTACTATTTCAATTACCGAGTTACCTTATAGCAATTTAATACTAATTTAACTTTCTACCACAAATCGTCTAAAAATAAGAATAAACAATTTGAATGCCACGTAAAGAATACTACAAAAGTAGTTGTTTTCATTCAAAGACTAAAATAAATTATAAGGACATTTTGTGTATTAATAAAAATTATTTAGAAATTATTTTGTACGTAAGAAAATAATTACAAAAATCTTACAGACACAACCTATTTACTTAAATTTCTATTTTGTAACACCCCAAATTAAATTATTCCAAAATTCAGCCATTCATTTTATATAAAATCCAACTACAATTCTATTTCTCGCAGTTGCCAACGCTCCCTATATACCATCCGCATACTCGCGCACAGACGCGCGGAACACCCCATATGTAAATACACACACACAGTTTGATCAGTGCGTATACAGCCTCCCTTTCTCGTCCGCACCGCCGAAAAGATAATGCCTGTGTATATACGCTGCTTCTGCATTATAAACGCAAGGCTCCGCTTGTGTGTGTCTAAGTGCTTAACCGGCAATAATGCAATATAAAGATTCCGCCGGGAGTTTTATGGCTGCTTATTATTGCGGCTGACGCTGCGTCTGCCCCCCGGCTGTGTACGCATATACATAAACGCGTATACACGCACGGGCATCGGCTTTCATCGTGATTATCGTTATTAGATGTTGCGTTGACGGCCGGGCGTTTTTCTTTTCCTCGACGTATATATAGATGCGTGCGCGATTTTTCTTGCAGCTACAAGTTTTATTGGGTTAATCGTGCGTTGTGTCCGCTCTCGCGAGAAACGGGGGAAATTTTCGGGGATCCTTGTTTGACTTTGTATTTGGAGACGGGAGCGCATTGTGCTTGGGATTGGGCTAAGGAGGCGCGCTGTTTAGGAGAAAATTTGATGGTTTTTGTAATTTGATTACAATTATAGAGTAGTTTTGCGATGGTTTTTGTTTAAGGGCGGTTGCGCTTTCGATGTTTTGGGCGAGTTATCGTGATGTGTGATTGGCGATAATAAGCATGTTTGTACAGAAATAATTTTATAATAAATCTATACGTAATCTATACATTCACTGTATCTGCGTTTTAAGATTTATACATAAACAATATATAATCTAAATATCTTTTTTTTTAACTATGAAAATGAAATATACAGCTTAACTTACATAATTTCTTATATTTTATAATTATTATTTTTTCTGGTTTCAAAATAACACTGCTTACAAATTAACATTATCTTGCTATTTATTGCATTATAAAATAAGTATAGTTTCATACGAAGTAAAAAATACATTTCACAACATTTATGATTTTCTTTCATATAAATTCGGCGGCAAATATATCTAAAGCAGTCTCTGCAATATCAATTTCGTCGAGATGAATCGTGCTCTACAATAAAATTCTTATCCCATAGCTAAATAATAAAAAATGTTCATAATAAGCTTTATCTAAAATGTTTTTCAAAATACTCGGTAAATAAGATATAAGCAGTTCTCTTAATTCTGAAGTTTTTAAATAATTTCTATATTTTATGTGTCTACAGACAAAACGAATTTTTGTATAAAATTTTTTAATCTTTCATAAGATAAATTTTCAATCTTATTTATACTCTTATAGACTAGTTTTTGTTGAATTGAATCATAATTTCTTTTTCGATATCAAAGAACAAATTTTAAAGTAGTAATGCTATTTTTACTCTGAAAAATTATGGTATATTTTTGAAAGATTTACATAAGTCAATAAAATTTTAATATCATAACTCACCAGTTTACTAATTTTTTTATAAACTCCATTTAATGTTACTTAAATTAATTTAAAAATTATAATTAGTTTATAAAGAAAAACAGTAGGTTTTTAAGATGTACCTCAAGTCTAACGATTACGTACTTGCTAGAATAATTACAAATTTAATTCCTCTTCAGCTTGGATCGTAGAAGGTTTTGTATGCTTAAAGTAATTAGTTACGAATCTCTTCTACTAATGAAAGGAACAAGCAGATTTCTCAAAGCTAGGCGAAACGTGCCTAGAAATTAAGTTATTTAATTGGACTGTCACATAAATTTTGTAAACATACTTTTTCACATTTTATCAAGTTAAATTAATATTTAACCATTTAGGAGTAATAAAAGTTTATTTATTTATTTGTAATTTAAATAACTTTATATATAGTTAAATTGTTTTTAATAATATTAATGATTTATTAATGGGCCTATGTTTAATGTTTGTTATTTGATAATTTAAAATAATTTAATAGTATCTATTTTAAAGTCACTGTCGTATTTTAATACAATAATGAAATCCATTAAGAAAGATGTTTATCTACATAGGATGGTTAGATTTACATAGTAGGAAGAGGTTTCTGGAAATCGAATTTTCACGCAGCTTTGGAATTCGATTTAAGGTACTTGGATACGCGATAAATTGCTTTAGCATAAAATCTTCTCAAAGAGACATAGATTATTATTTTATGATTGTCTGTACATATTTTGTACGTAGTATGATAAAAATTTCGTTTTAAGCATAGAATAACTCTGAATCCGTACACTCCACACATAAGCATGCAAAAACGTAAAAATAGAGTTAATTTTTAATAATACATTAATCTTTGTTAAATTATTAAGCTTATAGAATTTCCCTTAAGTAAACCTTCTTAAAATCAAATATGGATCTTTCTGCCAATTTTTAATTAATTTTTGTTTATGAAATCGCTAAACTACCAAATAAAGGATTTCAAACCAGCAAGGAAGTCAGCTTACAGGCAAGCAATAAAATGAAGGAAAGGAAATGAACGACGTAATTTCCAGTTCGTATTATGGTGCAGCCTGTGCGTGCCGAGGTTTATTAAAGCCAGTTTATATATTGCGATTCTGCTAGAGTCGTCTCAGTGCTTTCGATAATAAAACTGCTATATTTCCTAATAAATTAATCAATACTCTACTATTTTAGTCTTTGGAACGTGAGATAAAATAATTAAAACAACGAAATTTAAAAAAAAAAGAGATTATCTTTTGTAAAAAATTGAATTGATTGCAGCCTTTAGTAATTTTTATGACGACAATGTAGATAAATTTTTAATCAAACAAATCAAATACTTTTATATAATGCCATCGCTGAAGAGAAGTCTTTTATACTATTTTCATTAATGCAAAAAAAATTTTTATCTTGTTCATAAAATCAATTTATTGACAACTTATTCACAAAACTTTAAAATTAATTAATGGAAATGATAAAATTTTTTTGTTCAACACTGCAATTTTATTTTATTTATATCACATCATTGAAGTCCATAGTGACTTGGACTATTGGGTATTGATTTTTGAAAACAAAAAGTTGAAAGCTCTGAATAATCTCCTCTTGAATTTTTAAATAAATTGTGGGAAAATAAGGTCAAATGAATAACGAATGAATTTCTTTTTTGCGAATAATAAACTTTAATTATTAAAACTCGATGCGATTATACTAAAATAAAAAGTTTTAAAAAAGTAACTCAATAAACATCATATTATTTCGTCATTACCACAAAAATCCAAATAGAGATTCACAACCCAAACACGATCCGAATATTCGATAAACCAGTAACATTAAAAACCAACAATCCCAAATCACTCGGCAGCCCCAGCTTTCTCAAAGCAGCACTTTCCCGTCACTGCTCCGCTAATCGTCAGCGCTCCTTAGCCGTGCAACAATTTCACGGCAATGTCGATTTTCGTCCCCCGCGCCGCACCCCGCCGCGCTCTTAGCCCGGTAATTTCCCTAAAGACCCAAACAAAGCCCTGGGCCCACTCATCTGCGCTGAGTAATTCCTGACAAATTCGTCCTCCCTCTCTCTCTCTCTCCTCTCTCCCCCTGAACTTTTTCGCCGATCTCTCCCTCTCGAGATTCGCTCTGCTAAAAATTTCAATTGACCAAAGCTCGCGCGCAGCTGCACGCACCAAGGACCTCTCGAGTGTTCCTCCTTCGCCTCCAGAAGGGCCGCATTGTATCGAGAGATCCCCGAGCGCAGGCCACTTGGCGATCACAAAGCCAGGGAGGTGAGGGCCTTTAGAGATCGGTAGCGGGAAAACAAGAGGACGAACGCGCGCGCGCGCGCGCGAGCAGTACCTGTCGTGCCGATTTGTCCCCGATCAATTGGAGCCGCTGGTGGCCAAGCTGGTGGCGGTACTGAAAGTTTGTATTTCGGCAGCGCGCAGAGGCCAAGCTCGTTCGTCTTTGTCCAATTTGTCAGAGGATGTATATGGCCCGGCGCGCGAGAGAGAGAGGGAGAGAGAGAGCTGCACCACAATGAGGCCACGGCCGGAGTGCGACAACGCGACGGGTGTCCCGTCCGCGTGTGCCCGACAAACACGACCCTGTTTCTCGCCTTCCCGCCGTTCCTCTCTCTCTCTCTCTCTCCTCTCTATCTCTTTCTATTTTTCTTTTATTCCTGTATTTCTTATTTTTCTACTTTTACTGTTTATGATGGTTTTCATGCTTAACTTTTATAACTTATTAAATTTGATTCATTAATAAAATGTACGATTTCCAAATGTCGGATAAGTAGTTGAATTGTAACTCTTTCAGATTATTATGAAAATAATACTTAGTTTTTATACGGTATACATAGTAAATTTGATTTTTTTTATTGAATTTTGTAAGAGTCCTTGGTTGGGCTCGGTTGATTATTTCAGTTGAGACGTATTAATAAAGGTTTTCTATAACTATGTTTCCAGGTAAGAAATAATGTTGTTTTTCACGAAAAATTTTCAAATTTAACCCTTTTGCTAATTACTGTAGTTGGTAAAGGTGTTCCACTTCGACTTCCCAGTTTTCCCTCTGCTGAAATTACAGCTATGCGAAATTGTAGGAAGCGTAAACTTCAATTAAATTAATTAAACATTTACAAAAAGATAAAGGATATAAAGTAAAAATTGCTTAAAGCACCATAATTTTACATACATAAGTAGAAGAAATATCCAATAATCTACTATTCGAAGATAACATTGGTAGAAATTAAGTAAAAAACGTTTATTTATAATAAAATAATTAAATTTGTCAGTATTCACCAACATTTTATTCAGTTGAAAATAATAACATAAACGTTCGATTTGTTTTCACTAAGAAATAAATTAACCCTGGAGCAATGTATGATTTTCCTACCATAGAATCATTTTCTTCCATTTTCGCCACACTCTTGCCGTACCTATCCAACACCCTGAAAACTCAAAGAACATTCAGCCCATAAAAATCGAGAGTTGGCAATCTCTCACGAAAAAATTAGCCCCGCGTTACATCCAAACCTCTAATAGTCCTACTCTCTCTCTCTCTCTCTTTCTCTTCCTCTCTCTCTCTCTCTCTCTCTCTCTCTCTTTCTCTTCCTCTCTCACTCTCTCTCTCTCTCTCTCTCTTTCTCTAAATACCAGCAAAGCGCACGCCGAGGAGAGAGAAGGGGTGGGGTCTCCAAGTTGACCCGCACACTGTATAAGCCGTCGAAATACTTCCGAAACACCTGGCTGGGCGCGCACGTTCGTATACCTGCGCGAGAGCGCACAGACACACACACACACCGTGGGCGTGACGTAATTTCGTCGAGAGCCGGTCGCGTAGCATCTCCCCCTTAATTACAAAAGGGCGATACTCGGGCTACAGGGTCGTGCACACGCGCGCCCCGCGTATTAGACGCTTTAAGGAGGAGCCGGTGAGGTTGGAGAGGTACGAATACTCGATCGATTAGCGCGAGCGACCGCGGTGTAAATGTAAATGATCGACCTAGCACTTCTCGCTTTAGGTGAAAACTAGGAGAGAATGGCGATTTGCGTAATTTTGGATTCGCGTTTTTAATGCGAGTGGTCGTTAGTTTGTTCTTTTTTTTATTTTGAAAGAGTTGGTGTAGGGTGTTATTAAAAATCTTCCAGTTTTCTCGCTTAGTTGGTATTCGGATCAAAAAGTCTGTGAAAGCTGACTGTAAAATAAGGTTGATTAAAGTTTCACAATTATACCACAATTTTAAGTTTTTAATAAAAAACCAAAATAATAGTAATTAAAAATTGGATGTATTAAATTACAAAGAACTTACCTTTTATAAAAATTATCGTGAAATTTCAATAGAAATGCATACAAAAATCTGAATTATTTATCTGGTTATTAAATTTATTTTATTTCGAGAGGATCTAATTTACTTAGAAATTTTAAGAGATCAAATAATTGTTGTTTTACTTATATTAAAACTATTACTATTTCAATTATAATTAGGATCATTAATCATTATTTGTAAAATCAATTCTTATATAAACAAAGATTTTCTGTCTATAAAATAAAATTTTAAGATTCTGAAAAATTTTTGATTTACACAAAACTTTTATATTTATGGAAGTAAAGTTCATTTATATAACTGAATTAATAACTTATTTTATTCATTTTCTCGGTAGATCAAAATAAAAATATACATTTTTATTTGCATTTAAAACTTTTAATACACTAAGCTTCACTTTCATACTTTTGTCATATTCTTTCTGTCACTTTTCTATTCTGCTTGAAAGTTAGGGTAGCTATAAAAAATTTAACGATCCTTTTTAAAGCTTTATTTTACAAAAAAATGGATCCTGTAAAATCCTTCAAGTACGTAATACAATCTTCTAAAATGTTGTAGCAATACAAATTCTGAGTAATTATCAAAATTATATTGACTTTTACAACATTTCAATGAGAAAAACGTAAGAACGTCTTATATAAAGCAAAAACGAGTATAGGTATAAATTTAAAAAATCGCACTGCCTTCAAAATATACTGTTTCTATAGTATACACATCCATGTTTACAAAAGTTTAAATTGTTGAATATCACATTAGTACTCTCTAAAAATTAAGGAGTAAATTCATGTCAAAATTTACTCCTTAGTAAGAATTACTCCTTATAAGGAGTATATTTTAAAGTTTACTCCTGATGAGGTGTAAATTTCGTGAAATCAAAAAATTTACTCCTTATAAGGAGTAAATCTCAGAAAAGAATAAATTTTGTCATGAATTTACTTCTTAACTTTTAGAGAGTAAATATTTTATTTTTTTCTTTTTTCGAAAAAAATTATTAAACCTATAATAAAGCGTAATTATTCGTTAATAATGCTGACCATTCTTTCCAAATATGAATATATTGTTTGTATCAACAGAAATTATGATACATTATATTAAAAATATTCTTTTTTTACAATCAGTAACATTTTTCTTTCTTGGGAATGATTGAAACGTGTCAATTTTAGCGGTCAATCAAAACGGAATATCTATCCTAAGATATTTCAAATTTGCTATAGTCTTTGGTAAGGGCATCGTATTGTTACCGATTTTTACGTTGTTTTAGAAAAATCGCAGTAAAACTCTAAATTAAAATTTGAATCATTTTGCTTCATTTAATATTTTTACACTGTTTTTTGCAATATTTAATATAATCTAAGTATGCTCTATATAATTCTCTATTTTCTATATTCATACAGCGATTTTAAAAAAAAATTGGAGATGCCGGGGATCGAACCCGGGACCTTTCACATGCAAAGCGAACGCTCTACCACTGAGCTACATCCCCGCTATATTGTTTTTACAATTGTTTGGCAGCACAAGAAAATAAATATCACTGTAAATAAATTAAGTATTAATTGATTTATAACAATACATTGCTTTATCTTAACATTTTAGTCATATCTTGTCAAAATTTTCTCTTGATAAAATAAAATTTTTTTGTACCTTTCTTTAATAAAGTTATTGTTAAAGAAAAATTAATAATATTTTTGCAAATATATTTTTTGTTACACCAAATGCGTCAATATAATAAAGTTACAATAACGTCAAAAAAAAGTTATAAATAAATTATAATCATGTAAATCTTATAGTCCTATTAGGCTTCATTGCAAAAAATTTGCTAGAATGAAGTTACCGTTTCATCACCATTTTGTCAGGAATTAATATTTTCATTTCAAGTATTTCATAATAATTGTAAAAAATCATAAGAAGAAGAATATTACTACCTATCTCAATTTAGCATAATGTAACTTTTTCTTTAGCTAGAAGAACTTGAAGGATTCCTTTATGTAATAAAAATGGAAAAATATTAAATTAACATTTTCTCATGAAATAATCAATTTCTTGAAAATCGTAATTTTATTAAAATATAAATGTTAATATCACTATATTTTACTATACAATGTCTGTTTAGATATTTGAAAAAGTTTTTTTGTTATTTTTTGCATTTAACATGAAAAATTTGCAGTTGCTCTTACGTGTGTTTAAAGTCTACATTTTTTTTCTTTGAAATTGTTGTTCTTATATAAGCTTTTATAATGAATTCTTTATTTTACAAATGCAAAAATTAAAATCAGAATATCTCGCAAGGAACTCAAGAAAATAAACAAAGGGAAACTGTAAAAAAATTTTTACATTTGAACTATAATTTAATAACACTAATACTTCCTTGTTCTAAAAAGTACAATATATATTGAAATTATTTATTTTGTTTTTAAATCAATTCGTTATATTTTTGTATGTTAATAACTGCAAAGGAAAAGCCTATTTGAGTTCAAATTTATTGATCATTAAGTATTTTAAATATAAGTATCTGAAAAATTATATAGTTTGCAAAAATATTTGCAAACCATTTAAATATAGCATTGAAATTGCAATATGCTTAACTTGCGTAAATCTATTATTTTTTGTTTTTATTAGGCCAATAATCTTTCTCTATACTATTATTTTGTTATTACTAAGATAGTTTTATAATATATAGTATATATAATACATACTTAGAATTTATGTAGGGAAAAGTAATAAGTAATAAGTAATAAGTCATAGAAAAGTAAAAAATTATGATTCCATTTTTTATCAAAAAATGAGTCATTCAGTCTTTAGCTTAGTTTGGAACATATTAAGAACATGTTATTAATTAAAATTGTGCCTATGATAAACGGGCATCAGGTGCGATATGCAATCATGGATGTAGAATAATTATTTGTGTATTTATATTCCTTATGCAGTAATTGAAAATTTCAAAGATGTTTATTGAGTTGTTAGATTATTAAAATAAATAGATATTTTCCCTAATACAGAATCTTAATTAATTTATTTTTGTCCATCCGTCAGATGATTCGTATTGTAAAATCTGACTGCCACTTAGCAAGAGTCTTGACATTGTTCTAGTACTAGAAAAATCGTAGATAAATTATAATAAGTGTAGTGGGGATGTAGCTCAGTGGTAGAGCGTTCGCTTTGCATGTGAAAGGTCCCGGGTTCGATCCCCGGCATCTCCAATTTTTTTTGCAAAATAGTCATTGGTAATAAAAAATGCTGTCAATTAATTGTTACTTGTAGCCTTTTAAACTTAATTTAATTATCCAAAAAAGAAATATCTTTTTAATAAAATATCGTTAAATTAAATACATTTACCAATACTAAAACTACTCCCGATTGAATTTTTTTATAAAAAACGATCTTTTACTTTATCAAATTTCAATAGTTGAACTTTAGGTATGATTCAAGTAACTATTTTTATCTTATTTTTTCAAGAAATAATTTTTAAGATATAAATATTTAAAAGAAAATATTTTTTAAGTTTTAACTGAAGTATAAGTACAGTAATTCTCATATTTTTTGCACGAATAAAAGGAAAGTTAAAAATCTTTCAAAGAAATTCTAATAGATTTAATTATAATATGCATAAAAATTAATTCAAGAAACTAAATTCTGAGAGTTGATAAATTATTGTTAAAATACTCTATAAAGTATAAGAACCTCAAAAATTATAGTTAACATTTCCTGTACAAAGTTTCCAATAATGTCGAAAATAGCTATTTTAAAATACTTTCACACATACGTACCATACACACATGTATACATAAATGCTTACTTACAGTCACAGACACATACACACAGGCACGCCTAAGCACATGCGGGCATACTTATATACTGAGAATATCTATAGCAAACTTATGAAACTGTCTTATAAATGTTTAGTAATTTAAATAAGCATGTATTACACTATTATTATTTCATATTATATTAATATTATCATATTGAAAATACATAATTTATTTCTAATACTCGTTCTACTCAGAAGGAACTGATAAAATTTAGTAATCTAACACGTGTCTCTATACTTCGAATAAGTCAAAAATAAGCCAATAGATGGTGCCACTTCTAGGGCTAGTTAATCGAGACTTTTCCTGATTATTTCTGAAGATCCTCATTTTTCGTTACTACGATGGTAGTGAAATAAATTGTATTAAAATTTATATATCTACAAAAATTCATATATATAAAATTTTATTTAATTTTATGTCCATAATATAATATCGTATATTTGTGAAAGTTTTGTTGAAAGTTTTGTTCTATTGCCTTATAAAATGTATAAAGTACTACATATGAAACGTAGTAAAGACAAATGTAAAGTAACAAACAATATATTTGATAGATACATCTTCGAATGATTGAGTCACACATCAACGATAGATTCTACGATTATTGACGCTATTTATCTCAGTTTATCAACTGTCGTTGACGGAAATGGCGCTGAATTTATCGATGTCAATTCTTTCTACTTTTTTCTCTATGTAAGAATAATAAATCAATTAGAAAAAATAGTCAGATACAATTTTGAACATATTATTTAAGCTTTTCGTATTTACGATATTTTAAAATTTAAAATACTTATTTTATTATTACTACTCTTTTTATTCTGCTACTCAAAAAAATAAAAAATTTAATTAAATATATACATGTAATATTAATTACAATTATAAATATAAGAGAAATATTCCCAATATTGCAATTATAAACAGTTGTAAATTGTTTACAAAAATAGTTATTGCAACATCCATTAAAATTAAATTTTGGCTATGCTCATCTTTCACAAATAAGAAAATCAGCTCAAGTTCAAATGCGCAATTAATCTATATTTGTATCAAGTAGAAAATTCACCGTGCGGGCAAAGAAAATTGCAAATAGGTTTAATTGAATTGGCGACCGCGGCTGCAGCTGTTTTGCTTTTATAGCGCGCCTTTCTATGTACAACTTCTACGTCTGTATCGTAGTAGTTTTTTTTAGCGGAAACGGGAAACTTGTTTCGTTCGTTTTTAATAAAATTAGAAGGCTAAAACGATATACAGGAACGGCAAATATTGAAGATGAAAGTCGGGCAACCTAGAGAATCCAGCTACCAATTAATTTGGTGTTATTAAAGCTGAGATTGAAGAATTTGTATTAAACAGATGTACATTTTTTTATCAACTTTTAAGATTTTATGATGACAAAAAAATTATAACAAAAAATTGAAAAACTTTGATGCACAAAGTACTTTAATTAATAATTGTGAATTAAGACATAATAACGATTAAAGACTATATAATCAATTTTAAATTAATATTATGTCGATACATGTACAATATTTGTATTAGCATACGTTTGAATAATTTTTTATTTCTTCATACATATACTATGTTTTATAGTTAAAAATAAATTTTTCATTTCATTAAGTAAGTGCTTTGAACACTTACTTGTGTCTTTTACACAAAGTTAATTATGTTTTAAAATATTTTAAATAAAATCAGAGCTTTTAAAATGGAGTCATAATAAAGCGCTTAATTACGTTTTATGAGAAATTTTTTCAAAGAAATTAAATAAGAATTTGTATTAATAAAACATACACATTACATAAATCTTCTTTTTTTTGCATAAAAAACAATTTTTTATGATAGTTTTCATAAAATATAAAATGATTGATTCTCGTATTTTTGATGATGGAATTTTTATGTCATATAAACTTTGCTTTTTAGCACGAATGCTTTTTGTACAAAAAAATGTAGATGATTAAAAAAATTAAAACGCAATAAGCATTTTATAACTTTAATTTTATATTCTCTCTCTCACTCTCTCTTAAAAAAATCACAATTAATGTGTTCCATGACCTACAGATTTGTTTAATACTTATTTGCTAACGTTTAAGTTCTCTTTGCAGTATATTATGAAAATATATATATACATTTAAACATTTAGTACGTATCTAGTCAAAGAGAAAAAAAGTTAGTTAGTTCTAAGCTCATACCACCCAAGCCAAAAGCGATATTTGAAAACACGAGGTCTTGTCTGACCTTCTTTTTCTGTGGTAAGTTTATTATTTTTCAGAACATTTTGATCATGAAAAGTGACATTTTCGTCTTACTAGTGGCAAAAATAGTATACACACCTCGAGGATATAGAGCCTTTGGGTTAAGTGGCAATTTACACGTACTGTGAAGTAGCCAATTCTTTATTTTCTTAGATGTGAAATTTACTATTTCACCATAACTGGTTAAGAAATATATAACTTTTGTTTTCTCTAAGCGAGTAGTAAAAGTGGTACTTTCTTGATCAGAGAATGGCAAAAAAATCTTATTAATGAAGGATATCGTATGAGTACATAAAGCTTAGAAGTAGCTAAAATGAACGATAAAGATAAAATCGTACATATCAACGATATTACAAAATTACAATTAAAAATCGATGTTATTTTAATTTTATCCTTAATAACGTATAATAATAAAATACTATTATTTAAAGCATTTCTGCATCTTGAATTAGCCTTTGTTGTTAGGGTACTAAATCATAATGTTTTCCTGCATCGTCCTCAGATGCTGCATGATTTATGTGTAACTATGTAAATCGTGATAAGACAGTCCTTACCAAATAATGTTTTCATGGCTCACCTATAAACTTGTAAATGTATATTTATGGTATGAATTTTTCTTAGCCGAAAGTCTTACAACCGCCAAAGATTTCTAATCCGAACTAAATTTTTTAGACATTATCAAAAGTTTCAAAATGTGACTTCAATCTATTAAATTTGTGAATATTTTGATGAATATTTATAAATCTATTATTACTAATTATTTACGAGAATGGACGGATAAAATTTAGCATTTTCTTCAAATTTAAATTCATTTCTTTTATTCATACTAAGCTATTTTTCAAATAAAATTTTACATATTATAAATAGTTCAACTACTTCAATGTATAACAAAGAAAAGTACTATTTAGTACACCTCAAAAGCACCGTAACAGCTCAACCTTACCACGCAACCGCTAAAATCCACATTTCCCGTACAAAGTATAATTTTATTACTCTCCCATAACCCTCGAAATTTCACGCCGCAGCCAAAGTCGACTTTCAAAGCCAGACTTTTCCGAAACCTCCTCAAGAATAAACTACAATCCCACCCATACAAAAAAAAAGACTCTCGCCAATAAAACCTCTCGAAGCTCTGAATGAATCCACCTGAGAGTCCAGTGTGTCCACTATTCCAGACACTATGCGCTTTCCACTCCAGCCGAACAGTCGAGCCATCCACAGGAAACCGCCGGATATAAAGAAAGCCACTTGGCTAATTCTCCTCGCGCGCGCGTTTTCCATCTAAAAGAGCCCCCGGTTACCCATAATTACAATTGAAACCCGCGCCGCTGGTCGCCATTGCAAACAGCACGGCTATACAGTCCAGCGCATTCACACGGCGAAGCGCTCGCATACTCGGAAAACGCGCGAACATGCAAAGAGCGAAGCCGAGGGGAAGGAAGAAAAAATAAAGAGGAAGGCGGCTAATGCGACAATTGCGACAGTCGATCGAGAGCTGTGACAATGTAGAAAACGCGGCCTAAGAGCGCGCGCCACCCGCTGAGCTGCCGGACGAACGCCCACTACGTGGCTCGGCTGCTTCATTCATGAAACTACGTTTTTCGTGAATGAACGAGAGCTGACCTTCTCTCCCTCTCCAGCTCCTCGGTCAATGGCAGAGGCTCGAAATTTGAATTTCCACCGGCTACTCTAGGTTACAGGTACTCGAGGCCGACAATGTGGCCGGCTCTCGGGTGAATGAAAAGCCAATACTACGCCGGACGGTCAGTTTTCTCTCTCGAGCCAGCTTTTATATAATAGATTCTCGGGGACAATCAATTGTCGCACGGCTCGCGATTGTCAAGCTTTATGACTTCCCAGCTCTTTTTCGAGTGTCTCCCTCTCTCGCTCCGGCATTCTTCCTTTTTTCCCCGGACTGGCTCTCTCGAGGGGAAGTCGAGCCTCTCTGTGGTCTCGTTGCCAGGAATTTTTTCTCCATTCGCGCATTGTCTTTCCGGGGCAAAAGGGATCCGTGTTTCCGGTCCTCGAGAGCGCGCGGCCTTTTCAAGCTCGAGGCCTTATCGAGAATAAATGCGCATCGAATAGAGCTGTGGGAGTGCGGAGCGGATGTCCTATTGGCCGTGCCGGGCTTTCTTGTTAGCGCATTACCGGGCTATTACATTTTGAGGATGAGGAAAAAAGTCAAGCGCTCGCTCTGGGGCTTGTTTTCAGTGAGGTCGGTCGAACGGTTTTTCATTGGAGTTTAGTTGATATTTTTTTTTTTTGCGAGGGTTATTGAAAGGTGGTTTTTTGTGTGGGTGGATGGTTTGGTCTTAATGAAATTGCTCGAGTTTTATTTGAATTTAGTGACGTACAGAAGGCATTTTTTAGGTAGAATGGATGGTTAGTGCAAATTTTTAACTAATAATAGTAATCGCGTTTCAAGTTTTATTAGCACAGCAATTTTCAGATGTAAATGATAATAGATTCTTTATTAAACTATAATAAGTAGTAACTGGCTGATTCCATTTCTTAAGAAATTAAACATCTTTATTCGCTCAACAAAAATTAAAATAACATCAAACCGTAGATTTTTTTTTAGAAAAATCATTTCAATGCCATTTTCAAATTGACTATTTCTACAATAAAACGATATTCATAGAAGTAATCATGAAAATCTATTACTCTTAGCAACATCTGCAGTGCGCAAAAATACACGAAAATTCACGAACGAGTAGACCGAGACTGCAGCAACCCTGGAGTTATTAAATTTCAATACTTTATCGGGTCGAACGTTTGTGACTCGGGCTCTACCGTAAAGCCGTTTTCTCGTAAAAAAAAGGAAAAGAAAAGACCGCGCGTTTGAGATAGGGAAATAAGTCGTATCGACTCGAGTTTTCTTTATACTCGGCTACTTGCAGAGCCCAAGACGTAAATCTTTATTTGTCACGCTGGGATTGTAGTCGCAATCACAGGAATATCTGAGATGTGAGAACAGATATTTAAAAATATCAGAAACATAAAAATTGTTAAATACTTTAATGTCATTTACTTTAGTATGCCAAATATATTTATATGAAAAATGCCGTATATTAATCAAAATCGTTTTATTTTTTAATAAAATTAAGTCACATTTTTAGCAAATTCAATAAGTAATGTTTATAAGTATTGATTTTCTTTTGAACTTTTATTGGTACCCTATTTGCTTTGACTTTGCTTTATGATTAGTTTATTCTTAGCTTACTAATTAACAGAATTCTTATACTTATGTTAAATATTTTTGAATGTTAATACTATTTGTGAGTCCCGTAATACTTAATTATTTCTTAATTATTAATATACCTCATACAGTACTAGACTTGATCTCTATTAAACAAATTATAAAATGATTCAAGAAAAAAAAATCAAATCATTTGATTATTTTACCCATATTTTCAATACATTGCCAAAATATTCCATAGTAAGAATAAATAGCTCAGTAATTTTGGATTAAAAAAAATCGTATTTATGTTTTTGTGTAGTTTAAAATTTTTGATATTCTGTGGTTACTATGGCGCATTTGTGAATTATATTTAAAAAATTTAAATCATCTAAAAATTACATATTCAGAAATAATTTGAAACTTTCAAGGAAATATCAACATTTAAAAATGTTTTCCATTGCACAAAATATATTTCAAAACAAAAGAAATGTTTCTAATTTTGGTTATTAAAATAAATTCTCCATTATTTTGTAGTACAGTTTTTTTAATATACTTTACAGTGAAAAACACATGCATAACGTTACATAACGATAAATTGTATGTACATTTTGAAAATTTTTAAATTTTATGTCTTACCGATAATTGTTTTTTATCGGAATAACATTAAAGGAATATCTTTTATAAAAATTAAAAACAGACATTCACACTTGTACTAACGACCACAAAGTTCGCTCAACCCCCCTAAACAATCAATATTCCCTTTTTACTCCAAAACCTCTCCACTTATACTAATTACAATCCGTAATCCAACAACCACTCTTTGTGTGCCTCGAAACCGTTGTTAGTACACGCAATTAACGTCAAACGCAATACTATTCAAGCCGAAAACGATTCTCCAACCCTACACACACCCTACCCCCGAATTCCTCGGCGTATCTAATGCAAGCACAATATTGATATGCGACACCCATTAACGGTTGTCACTGAGCCCGCTGTCTCTCTGGCATTTTCGAAGCGTGTATAGCTACTGACGCAGCCGTGACTAAAACTGCTGGCCTCGCGAGCTCGCGCACGTGTGACGATACTCTGATGGCGAGGGTGAAACTCGCACGGGGAATCTTTCATTATGCCGTTCGTAAAACTTTTTAAGGACCCCACGCGGCAAATCCGAACGCTTGTCACTGCCGTTTTTAATTTGTATTAGAGTGGTGGCAAGTTTTTATAGGGCGGGAGGATGATTGACTACGTTTTTTTTGATCGATCGTTAGATTTTGGGATGAGGTGGCTGATGTTTGTTGTAGAATGTAGGGATAGTGTAAATATTTATAGGAAAGTTCGAGTAAATAAAATTATATTTTGATGTAGTATGTGATAGTACAGATGTTAATAATTTTC
>JAPYZA010001132.1:0-25831 GCA_030522685.1 Eupelmus azureus | reverse complement strand
ATCGGCACTCGCTTAAAAGTACAAAACCAAAACAGGGAGCGCGCCGCTCCAACGGCACGGCAAAAATAATCAACGTCGCTCGCAGAGCCTCCCATTCGGAAAAATGCGCTCTCGACGAAATAAAAGCGCGTTTTATACTCGTCCAGAAATCGCGCTCCTGTTACGCGCAGCCGAGAGAGCCTCGGAATATTGTGTCCTCGTCTGGTAGTACGTTCACCTACCTCTGCGCAAAAAAAAGCTCGCTTGCCAAATAAGAATGTCACTCGCCTGGGCTCGCACACAGGGACGTTTTTTCTCATTCCTGCGTGCGTGTTTCTCTGTACGGTCGATCGTTTCCCTGGACCGTACGGTTCGCCGATATTGCTCCTAACTTTTTCGTACGAGGCTGCGTGGATCGTGCATGCCTAGAATCGCCGGCTCGCGGTCGACCTTTGAGGAGGGAAATGTTGAGTTAGCGTGGGAGAGTCTGGGTAAATGTGGGGATGATGGGTTGTTTGAATAAAAAGAACGTATGAAGCCAACTTGATTTTTTAAAGGAATAGCGAATAATTTTAGTGGTGGTATAAAATATGTAAAATTTGAAAAGTGGATATTTTTTTAGCTTTTATAATTAATAAATTTTTTTATATATTCAGAGGTATAACGTAAATTTAACAAGAATTAGATATACCGTCAGATATAGGAGTTATAAATAATTCTTATGGGATGAAAGTCGATATTAAGCCGTAGCTAAAAACGTTTTATCCGAAAATCAAAGTATCTTTTCTCTATATCAATACCACCCACGTACAAGAGTTGCTGAGATAAGAAAAAACGAAGGGAGGTAGAAAAAGGTAGGTAGAAGGAGATAGATGGAAAGACAAATTGATGTGTGTAGTCTCTAGAAGGGATATCAAGAAAATCAAATGGGATTGTACGTGAATATTAGCAGGTAAAAAGAAATGTATAAACTTGTTGGGAAAGAGTTATTGATTTAAGATAGTACTAGTCCAGTTTATTATTTGTTTTTCATAAAATATAAAAATAATAAGATAACCGAATACAATTTTGGATAAAATTACGATCGTATGCTATATAAGAATAAATTCACCATATAGATTTTGTGATATATTCAATTGAAGTTCACTGATTTTACACTCACTGTAATGTAAAATCCCCAAAACCGGAGAATTTTGAACATATCTTAAAATCTAGACGGTATATCTAAAAATTTGAAAGAAAATTACTAAAGATTAAAAAATTATTTTGTAATATTCTACTAAAAAATCTTTTATATCAAATAAAAAATTTACGATATACCTAACGTAAAAAAAGTAATTTTCACAAACAAAACTCACTACACTACTTTATACCGCTCGTTAACCCGTTAAATCCACAACCCTCCCCACCCCCCCTGCTCGACATAGCGTTCCCGCCCCCCCCCCCCCCCCCCCCCCCCCCCCCACCCCCCAAGAAAGTTCAACCCAACGACCCCGGGAATATTCAACGCAATTTAATCCAGCGAGCGTGGCATTCTTTCCGCGCGACCTACAAATTGTAAATTCAAACTAAGAGCTCCGAGAATAACGAGATCGCTCTCGCCAGCGCCAAACCCACCAAAGACCCATACATCTCCCTTTGCTCTTCTAAAAGTCACGCACGACAGAGCGAGAAACACTGCGCTCGCGTAATCAAAACGAGCTCTCCAGCAACCCGGGACATCTTGCCGCATGCATCCCACCAGGCCAGCCCGTGCAGATGATACATGCCCACAGAGCTCGTCGGCGGCTATCGATTACCGATTGCACACCGGAAGCTTTAAGCCTCGTCCCCCACCCCCGTCCCGCCTCCTTAAACAGCCGGGTTACAAGGAGCATCTACTTACGTGGGCGTACAAAGTGCGCCGACCTTCGACCTTAATGGAGGCCTCCCCCCGAGAGACGCCCTTTTCGCCGGGAGGCTCTGCTGGTTACGTAATTCAGTCCGTTAGATTTGGATTTGAGAGGAGAAGGGGTTTCTGCATTCCGCATCGATTTGGAGGCCGCGGACAATGGCTGGGATTCGTTGCTCTTGATCCTGCGCGGACGCCTTTTGTGTTGGGATTTTTGGGAATGACGGACGCGAGGAGGGCGTTATTCTATTTTCGGCAGAAGGAGAAACGGTTCGCGGGGACTTGAAGATCGTTAGAGTACGTGGATCGTGGAAGTTTTTATTGTTCGCTGTGAATAAATATTTTCTCCAGCTTTTCATCATGCGTTCTTTGAAACAGATGGAATACTTTACTAATTGAGCTTTCAGCTTCGGAGAATGGAAGGCATGCAGCATACTGCGATATTCATAAAGTTGCCTGCACCAGCGCGAGACGATCCACCTTTTACTGCCACCAAAAATCCGTCCTAGTTTCCAAACTGTCTCCGAAACTGCGTCCGCACACACGACACATAAAGCCCCCAAAAATATTTCGTTCCACGCTGAATGCATTAAACTTAAATTCCAGCCATTGCAATTCAGATTTGTGATTTAATTTACAAGCAACTAAATCCTTCCACAGAGGCACACGTATACCGCCTGGTTCAACGTCTCATCCGACCAGACCGAACTCCAAATAAGGTCAAACCCGACCATCCCGTATTCCCAAAGCTACAGATCCTTCGGAATTGCGGAATGAAAAGCGCGCCGTCTTTATACCAATATCCCCTCTGTGGAGGTCGTGACCCGGCGGCAGCCTCTGTGTAAATAGAGCACGCGCGCGCAGTCGTCCGGATTTTTCGCGCGGCTTCGGCTGTTGCTGTAATTTCGCTGTGCAGTGGTGTTACTTTTTATTTCGTGGTTTGCTGAGGGGAGTATAGCGATGAGGGGAGGCTGGACGACTGGCGAAATTGAAACTACTGCGCTGTTTGGCGGTCAGTTAGGCGGAAGTGTGTCCATGCTTGGAGATGAGTGGTGTATGAGGGGTTTTTCTTGTGAGGGGTTTTTGAAATGGTGAGGGGATTTGCAATTGGGCTAAATGTGATTCTTTTTGTGGGATTATTTGGTTGGGGAGAGGTGGTTTTAAGAATGCGATGATTGGAGTTACAATTTTATGCTTTATGAGTGGGAATACCTACTTGTTAAGTTTAATATATGATGTTTAGTTTGGCTCGAGCCTCTTCTACTATTTTCTTTATAAAAATTATTGTGTATTTAATACGTTGTATTTTTACGTTTTGTATTAGTTCTTGAAATTATATCATGCTAACCACAGGTAACCTCATCTGCTAGTCTGATCTAATATAAACCTTTAGAGGGCTGGGATCTGAGGTATCAGATCCCCCTTAAAAAATACGTAAAAAAGGTATACTATATCCTGTGTTAGTCATGGGCAAAGTATTGATCAAAGGTCGAGCTACTGTCACTTTCTTGCCCTCTTATGGTTAATTATTATATAAAAAGAATTGTTGTATGTACGATGCAATGTAATAATAAGAATCTTTTATTTGATAATAAAGTTTTTTATTTTCGAATTATTCAAAACTCATAATAAGTTTTTCTCAACATGTATTCTTATTTTCTTTGAACTATAGCTTACAAAGATATTTGTAAAAATCTCTCTTTTTAGTGAAGATAGTCGGTGCAACCAATAACTAAGCTAGAATTATTTCTTGTAATGAATATAATTCTTAGTCAATAAATAAATAATTTATTTTATGAATAATTTAAATAATTAAAATTATAAAAGATATCTTTGGAACTTTTAATATTAACTTTAATGTAACTTTTCAAATCCTTTTAAAACACAAATTAAAAATTAAGTTTGTTAATTTTTAATTTGCTAAAATTAGTTTATACTATTTATTTTATACACATTGTAATTAATTAAAATTTAGTTTAGTTCATGTACACTGATGATATTAAACGTTTAATTATTAACGTTTTAAGATAAAATCAAGAGTTAATTAATTTAAGAATCTTTTTAAGTTAATAGATAGTATTAATCAGGTAAAAGCAGAACAATAGATACTGTACATTTTTTGTTGATTTCTTTTTGATTTAGATTACTTTGGAAACTATATTTTACTTTTAAAATTATTTAAAATTAATAAAATAATAGCAAATACAGAATTTTTTTAAATAAACGTTTTTTCTATTTGTCAAATGAAAATCGCAAATACGTAATTAACAATGGTATGAAATATAAATAAAAATGTGAGAAAACAACGAAAGAAAATAGCGCCGGACTGTTGCTCAATCGACTGGAAGCCGGAGAGCACAATTTTTTAATGGACACTATCTCCTACAGTGTTCCTCGCACTCGCTCTTTAAACTGGAATTTAAAAAAAAGCTCACGACACATTCACTTGCGACAAATACTTTCTTTTAGTACTTGCATTTTTACTTTATCAGAAGAAATGTGTTTTCTTTTATTTTATTTTCAGTAGAATATTGCATCACATTAAATTTTTCTTTTGTTTCATAAGAAATTATTTCCTCAATGCCATGAATTTTTTTTCTCGGTGTCCATACAACTTTGTATCGAAATATCGAGTCTCTCCTTGCTTTAACGTCCGCGCGGATCTGCATTCGCAGTCAGAATGTCTTTTTACGTGCGTATTTGTTCAGGTGCAAAAACTGCAGTCTTTGCCAATAAAAATCTAAAATCTTTTGATGACAACTAAAGTAAAATGATTCTCACTCTAGTTTCTGTTTACTTCCTATAAAACGAAGCCGTGAGTTTGAAGGTATTGAAACCGCCAAGTTTCGCGAAAATAGAGAGAATGCAAAAAAGATAAAGTTTATAAAGTCTTCGAATTACTTTGTGTCGTGCGGTCAGAGAAATTAGCTTCTTGTACTAATTTAACTTGCGCGAGGCGGTGCGTGTTAATTGAATTCGTCGTCTATTACGACGACGATGGGATCGGTTAAAAGGTTTTAAGGGTGCCGCAGAGCCCACCAGTGTTTTCGGTTAATATCAACGAATAATAATTGCCCTGATTATTTGACTAGTTCGTTCAGGAAAAACAACTGTTCGTTTCTCCTTTTGTGTATAACTACGTTAGTGTCTTTGTTTCAAAAAAATGTAAAACGCTTTTAACTAAAATGACTCAATTTACTCGAGATCACGTTTTAAAGTTTCCCTTCACAAGTCAGAAATTAAAATTCAAACTTTGTAATAAAATTTTCAGGAACTTAATTGAAAGTACTCTCACTAAAACCATATAATCCTCTCCTATCAAATTGAAAACGTGTAAAATACGTGAAAAAACTTCGTTCCCTTCAACATAAATATTCCATTCCATTTCCCCGTCCGCACACATACACTTTCTATGAAGAAGCGATAGGTCCGGATCAGCATACATATCTCGGCGGCACATCGCAGGGGTATTATGATGATTGGTGCAGCCCCGCCCGGCTTTCCCGAGAAATCAGTCTATATACGGAACTTCCGCCTCTGGTATCTTTCCCGTCTATCCCTCAAATATATATTCACACACACGCACCGGAGAAAAAATATAAGGGCGCGCATTCTCGCATTTGATTTCGGGCCGAGGCGAACGCGGACAGCTTTCGACGCTTCGGTTGTCCTGGGGGGAATTAACGGAAATCTCGTTCTCTCTTATCGCTCCTGTCGCGCTCGCTCGGCCTGCTTTTAATTTGAACCTGCTTTTCTCGAGTGATCCTTTCCGCGTCTCTCCGGGGAAGGTGAGGCGAGCTCTCTTTCTTTCTGCGTCCGTCTATTTGTCACGAGGCACGAGAGAAATGACTTTAGTCTTTCGAGTTTACTGCGCGTATACTGTTTTTTTATGAGGGACGGTGTTGCGCGGTCGTTGCATAGTGGCCAGTCGTGAATTCGGCGCGGGAGGAGAGGTTGGATTGTAAGGCTGAGGAGATTTCTCTTTTTAATTGGGTTCAGAGGGAGTTTCGACTGGCGCTGGGCTTGACGAAAAAATGAGCTGGGCGGAGAATCGCGATTAAAACAATGCCTTTTTATTCAAAGCCTTTCTTGCAATTTTTGAAGAATAGTAGCTTCTCCTTTATTCGCTTTGCGTTCGCTATTCAGCACTTGAAATATCGATAAAAAAATGATGCAAATATTCTTGGTTTAGACCGTAATAAATGAATGACTGAAATGTTAACAAAAATGGATAAAAAATTTATTTGAAGAGATTGAAATGAAATGAAATTCATAAAAAAAATAAATTCCATTCTTTTTCATCGTGAATTACCTAGATCCAATAAAACAATTGCTGTTACTAGGTGAAGCGAAATATGAATAACATTTCATTAATTGCTTAATATTTCGGGCAATGTCAGAAAAACTCCATTCATTTTTCTAATAATCTATTTCGAAGCTTAATTTCCATCAAAAACCAATTTAAAAGGTGCAAACATAAACCTCCGGGATTTCATTTCAACGACTACATTAGCTGCTGACGTAATGCCATTTGCAAATCACAGTATCAATGCTGATACTTTCGGCTACCATCAGCGCATTATTACGAACGCAATCAAAATGATACATTTTCACGAACAGCATAAATATTAAACAGAAACATTCTCCTTCGATTCATTTTATCTCGGGCAAGATAATAGCTATATACATATTTAACCTCTTCGTTTAGCGCAGCGAAAAAGTTAATAGATTGCACCAGTTATAAAGCGAGCTTCAATAAATTGCAGAGTAAAATTTTATGGTAGTCGGCCGAGAAAACGCGCGCATGTAGAAAAAAAATTAATTTAATCTTCCCGAGTTACAAAGTACAAATAAGACAAAAAAGCTCCGGCGAAGCTTCGAATGCTTTCAGCGTGGTGTGTTATTTATAAAGTTCTTTCGCGTAATTTTATTTTCAAGCAGTTCTGAGGGAGAGCTGTACTAGATACGGAAAAAACAGCGCTTTCTCGGCGAACTTTGGTCGACGGCGTAAACTTGGTCGAAGTCGAAGAGAGTTGAGATATATGCCCGACAGACGCGGAATGTATATGTTTCAATAGCCGAGGTAATGCTAGGTTGATATTTTGTTGAGTAAAATAAAATTTTTTTTATTACAATTTAAACACTTCATTTTTATTCAAATTAAAATTCCTCATTAAAAAAGAAAAAAGAATTTCACTTCAAGAAACCGCATTTCCCTTTAACATCTATATTAAACCAGCGATCCCACCGGTTATTTACTCATATCTTGGCAGCATAATCAGAGCAATCTCAAGAGCGCACTTGATTCCTGAGCGAAGTTTAAAGGGACAAAGAGAAAGAAAGAGCCGCAGAACGAGACTTCCAAAGAGTTGATCGACACTTGGAATATCGGAAGTGTCCGCTGCCTGAAAGTTCGCCCTCCCGACGGCTCAAGTTTTTCATTCTTTTTTACCCTCTCAATTCAATAGTTCGACGGACTTGCTTGGGAATCACCCTCTCACTCTCTGGCTCTTCGAATTCTCGGTAGAAGTTGCTAACTAAATCACGCCGAGGCCTCAGCCAAGTTTGATCGGATACTCCTGGCCCCGTCGGCGAGCCAGCTAATTTCGTTACGCGCCGCGCTTCTTAAAAGTAAACGCGTTCGATTGTTCGAGCGCGCGTGCTTAGGGATTCTGATCGTCCGCGAAGTGCCGGAGCTAGCGGGATTTTCTTCGCTTGGGAGAATGCAAATTTACACGCGATTTTGTGGATTAGGTGGGATGAGAAGTTGAATGACGATCAGCTTACAATATTGAGGATGATTTTAGATAAGGAGGGACTTTGTGATCGGATGTACTTGAATAGTCGTTTACAAAAATTCTGAAATTAGAATTATTCTTAGATTAGGGTTTTTATTTTTTTTTAAACTTGAGTAGACAAAAGAAAAAACTCGATAATTTTATTTAGTAAAAAAAGTATTTTGTCATGCTCTACAAGAATTTGCCAGTATTTTCCAATAAAATAAAGTGATTGGACAAAACTAATTAACACGGAGTGAGCCAACAGAAAGTATTTACAAATGGAACAAACACAGAACGAATTAGTAGTGCGGGTCAACAACACGCCAGGCAGCCCCCCGAGTGCGAAGAAAATGCACTCTGCAAACTTTACTGACGGGTAAATTCTGTTCTATTGATTAATATAGTATGATATATTTTCGTCTTTTATTTGCGTAATATCTCTAGCTAGTTCTCTTTTTTAAATTAAACCTTTTCAAATAAAAAATTCCTAATGAATACAAAAGAAAGTAATCAACCAAACTCAAACTCGTTAACGCTCAACCTTCATCAAATACTTATCTTCTCGAAGCTCATCCAAAAGCCCAGTCCAAGACAAAACGCAAGGGCATGAAAAAGCTTACCAGCTTTAAACAAAGGAACACCTTTCCAAGCCTACATACATGATAACAGTATCGAGCGTCGACGTCACCTCAGCGGCCTGCTGTACTAAATCCCGGCAAAACGTTAAGTGAATTTTGCCGCTACAGCCATTATCCGTGGTCGATCCAATTTTGGCGGCGCGCGTCTGTTTCAAGCGTAAAATGCTCGCTCGTGCGCATGCAGGGGACGTGACTCTCGGCGTTCCCGTAGTTTTTTTCTAGGATTTTCGGATCAGTGGAAATTTCACAGGTGACGCGCCCCGGTACTTTTTGTCAGAGGAGGGCAAAGGTTGAAGCTCGACGTCCCGAGAGGCCGGTGTAGTATGCTCGGGTGAAATGTTTGGCTGTCGAGGGCGAAACTGAGATATGAAGTTAGTTTGAAGAGTTTTTGCTGAGTAATTGGAGAGAATTGTTTGAAGAGATAGGAATTGGCTATTGTAAGCAAACTAATTTACTTTAGGTAATGCTTTTTAGGTGAATAAAAGAGGTTTGGTTAAGGAGAAAGAATATTGGTACATAAAAATCTTTTTACTCAAATATTTAAACCCCATGGCTCTTTTTTGAAACAATTATTATTAATCTTCTTTATAAAATCTATTAAAAGACGAGTAAGAGTTCACATTTCATATTAATTTTATGAATACGAAATTTCTCCACCTCATTATACGGTAATAACAGCAAGGATAATCTTAGAATCCACCGATGAAATCAAGATTTTTGCATTATACATGAAGAAAGAGATTAAAACCATAATCACTACCATAATTCGGTGTATAAAAGTCATAAAACACTTTTGAATCTACCATAGGGAAAATTGAATTTCTAAATTTGTGTATTCCATACTCACACATAACTTACTTTATTAGCGAAAATTACATTGAAACGTTAGCATAAATTGACGACATTTTTCGCAGAATACCATCGTCGAAAAAGAAGTCTTATAAACGAAAATTGCCTCGTATTAACGCGACAGTCTGGAAGAAAAAAAGTTTCTCCATTGACATGTTAAACATTTATAAACCGTTATCGTTCCCGATTCACCCGTCCCTTTTATTACCCGACCCTCTTTAGGGTCGATTATACAATTTCTTCTCCCCCTCCGCGAGTGTACCTACAAAAAAAAGAGAGCGTCGGCGTAAAACGGCCAGCCATAAAGCGGACGCTTGCAGCGAGAGAGAGCGTCTACACGCGACTGTGTATAGCTCAGGTATAATAGGGAGGCGTCGATATATCGCTTATCGATTTCGAGTAACTTTCCGAGCGCCGCTTGCCCGGGGACTTTCTCGTCAAAAGCACGGAGAATTTCACAGCGCGAATAATCGAGATTTATGCACCGATCGTGTCACGCGCAAAAAAAGTTCGCGTAATTTACGAGGCCTGCAGGACAGGAGTCAGGCCCATTCTCTAATCTTTTTTTAAAGGCTCGCGCGATCGTTCGATGGCCAGATGTCCGGCATATGATCATTCGGGCGTTATTTAGTTTGAATTCTATGCTGAAATAGAATTTTGCGAGCTTTTTGAATTTAGGAGGGGGGAGGTGGGCAAGAACATAAAATGCGTTGACGCTTAAAAAAATCGGAAAGAGAGAGGGAGAGAGAGCTCGTTGTATTAACGTTTTTTCCATGATATTTAATGGCCCGGAAATGATTTGTTATTCATTAAATGAATTTATGACAAGGTGTACGATGTGAGAGAAAAAGGCTTTACGAGTCTCCGATGAATTTGATTTATTTTAATAATTTCATTTAGATATCTATGGTGTTGCAATATATTTTATTTCAATAAAGGATAATCGCGATAAAAAATCTATTGTAAAAAAGAGGATGTTTTACTGATCGAATAATAAAATGTATTTTCAGAGTGTTAATTATAACATTTTACACAAACTATTGTGTATAATTTATATACATACTTTGTAAATGTTACTAGTTGATGTTACAAAACGAATAAAAAGACATTGCAAGATGATAAAATATAGATACTTGAATGGAAACTGTAATTCAAACATACAGTTTGCGTCTAGGGCTTCGATGTACATGAAATAGTATGCATATTTTATTATGTAACGTAATAGCCTTTATATTTTGTTAGAACTCGTACATAAAGTTGTACTATATGTCTTTTCACAATATCGTCTGAAGCCTCGCGAAAACGAGAGATTGGAAATAATTTTAAAATCAAATTACCAAGATCTCATTAAAATTTTAAATCTAAAAATTAGATTTTTTTAGAATCAATGTTTTCTTTTGCAATACGACGAAGATTCTACTTTAAAATATCACGTAGCACATTTTTCCATTTCAGGAAGCTTTGCCGATGTGTATAGGTGAATTTTGACCTGAAAACCGATACAGCGGAACTGTCGAAGATACTTTGAGGAGAAAAGAAACTCCAGAGCATGGGAAAAAATTCTGTTTTGTCAGATGGAAAAAATTAACTTGATATCTAAGATTCCATGAGATTGAGTTATGTTAAATTCTCAATGTTTTCATAATATAATTTTTGTAAATTAAAACTGCGTATTTTAGTGTTTTATATCATGTTTAATTTAATCGATATTCAGCAATATCAGACATTATCTGCTTGAATTATTTCACATTTTAGTAATTCATTGACTACAATAATTATTGATTTCAAGTTTTTAAATTTTATTTTATATAAAACTAGAGCGTACTTAATTATTTAACAAGCTAAAAGATGTTCTTTAAAACTAAAAGACTATTATCTATAAGATCATGCAAGTTTCTTAGCTCTTCCTAACAGTACGGGATTAACCTACATTTTTACAAACATTAAAAACTTCATTAAAAGAAGTACTGTTACTCAACGTTAAAGTGTAGAATTCTTTCCCGACCCTATGTAAGCAATTAAAAATATAACAATAGTTGATTCAATTTTCTACTTTTGTTAGTATTATTATTTAGTGTAGTTTAGTTACATTAAGATTGAAGCAGATGTACAATGAATTTTACAACAAGCCTTCAAAAACCATTAAAAAAAATTTAATTGAATACGAAAAGAGTTTTATTTTTCTCTCATTCACCAAGAACCGGAACTTCAAAATCAATTTTTCATTTTCAATAAAATCCACGATAAAAACTCGAGCCCATCCCATCAACAATATTCATCCCTCTTCCCCCAACCCTCCACAACAATATCGAACGGTCTGCAAGTCAAGCCGTCAAAACACAGACGCACGACTTAATAGCCATACATCACGTCTCGCGCGCGCCAAGGGCACAACGCAGACCCGAAGAACACCAACGCCCGAATCCACGTCCAAGTAGAAGACGAAGAAGAAGAAGAAGAAGAAGGGTGAACCCGAGAAACTCGCGGCGGCACGACACTCCGCCGGAGGGGTGTACATATCGATCGCGTGGGCTGGCGCCTCCGTCTCTCCGTGTATACGACGCCTCGCTTCCTGTCTGGCCGACTATACTCGCAGTCCTTCTCCCGGCGCTGTTTAAGCGACCGAAAATTCGGGGATTCGCAGGCGTCGAAGAGCCGTGCGTGCGAACGCGTGGGAAAGATGAGAAGGTGACATATTTGTCGGACTTTATAGTAGTGACCACTTTGAGAGGTTCTGTTTTTTTGGGGAGGGTGTGGTAAGAGAATTAGTTGAGGAAAGTTTTAATTGTCGTTTTTATACAGTGGTTGAGGCAGAAAAGTTTAGGTGCTTTTGTAAGTGAAGTTTTGAGTTAATTAAGGGCGTTTTTAATCACGAAGTAACAGTAATCCGTGCTGTTTTTTTATCTTTTAAATTTTTTAATTTAAGTATTATTTTTCTTTTAGCTTAATTACGAGTTTGCGAGTTCGATCCTTTAAAGGAGTTTATTCCAGTTGATTAGTAAAAGTTTATGCAACAAAATCAGCATATGTATTTTTATTTCTTCTAAAATTAAATTGAACTTTAGTGAAGCAGAAGCTGTTTTTAATTTAACGATAAATAAAGAAGGAACTGAATTCTTTCAACTAAACGACAACTCATTTAAGTTAGCACATTGTTAAATATAGTCACTTATAAATAACAGTAATTAAAGTAAACAGTAAATAATAATATAAATGTCATAGGTATTATAATATTTTCTTATGATTTTGTACAGGTTATTGAATTTCAATTATTAAAATCAATTTTACAATGCAGATAAATTTATTCAACGCACTAGATTATGTTAATGGGAAGTTATTTATTTTAATACCCGATATATCCCACTCGTACCATTCATAAAATATCTGATATTTACACCTTAAATTATTTCTGAAATATATTTTTAATCGAAATCTATAATAAATTACAATATCTAAAAATATTCTTTGATGCTGTCACACAATTTGCAAGCGCTGAAAATAACCCACATATAATTTTGCTGACGTATACAATAACTTTACTTTAATAAATATTAATTATATTCAGCTAACACAATTCTATGTACCATAAATATAGCCATTTAAATTCTCTAAAAATGGAATCTGATACCATGCCACACCTGTCTCTACTTTATATAATCAAAAAACGTTATAATCAACCAGAATCAATCCCAGCATCCGAAGAAAAAACAACAATTACCTTCTAACAAAAATCTAGACTCTCGAAGAAACTTCGAAAAGAGAACAGTGCGCAAAAAAGTTACTCCAAGTATTCGTTGGAATTCAATTAGCCGGCTCGACCATCTGATATTTCCGCGAGGCTGCAATTTATCTCGGTAGAAGCTCGGGTTATAACGAGTCGACGCCTCCTCTTCGTCCTCGTTCCTTCTTTTTTTCAACATCACAACCGAAGCTGCCGGCCAAGTTTTGCGCGCGCTCGTTGATTAGTCGAGGGGAATGCGAAAAACTCGAGGACGTTCGCTTAAATTTTTAGACTTCGAAGAGGAAGATATGGAAGTTATTCAAGTGGATAAAAGACTTCTGATTAAGAATAATGGGTTTTAGTTTGCATGCGAGAAGAGAATTTGATTTTTCGATTATCGATTGGAGGAAACGGTAAAAACATTTTTGCCAAATTTTTATGTTTTAGACGCCAAAGGAATTTTTATGAAATTCTTTAAAGCAAACCCGATAAATACAACGCCATCTTATTTTACCCACGATCCACTTGAGGAGGCTCATGTTTTTTTTACCTTCCAAGTGGTATTAGGCTGCGTCCTCATCCGAATCCTGCTTCTTTTAGGTCTGATACTTTGTTCCACTTTCATCAAGATTCGCTCCAGGGCTTTTCCTTTTATGGTATCCCTTCTAAAACAACAATGTCGTTTTTTCGTTTTCCATTTTAGCTTAAAAGCATCATTACGCAGCGAATTTACCAGTGAAAGCTTTTATGAGCATTTTAAGCTTAATTTTGTGCGATAATCATGGAAAAAACTATAATTCTTTTTCCCCGAATAATGACCTTAGGACAGAAATTTCAGTCTTACCGGTTCCTTAACCGAATAGTCAAGGTACTTTCGAAACAAAACTTTCGATCGAAAATTCGATTACATCAACAACTATAGCACTTTTTCGAATAAATCCCATTACCTTTAAAACTCTTCTATTAAAACTTTCAACAAACCCTTCCCTTTCGCTTCCATTTTCGAAATTCTGCACCCGTAAATCCCACACCAGATCTAATCCAAAGTTATTCTAAGACCAAACCGACACGTCCGCAAATTTATTTACTTTTCCAACAAAGTGCGCAGCTACGCTGATCTCGTGTACAGATGCATATACCAAGCTCGTCGGCACGCGTAGCATTGTTATACGTTATAATCCAAATTCATCGCGGTGAACGGTGACTCGGTCACGTTCCATTAAATCCCCGGAGGAGATCATCCGCGCCGTTTGTTATTATCGACGCGACGCTTATTGTACACATTGTGCGCGTGTCCTGGACCGTGTACCCAAAGCGGGATACTTGGTTAGGATAACGGGATATTTGGAAAATGAAATGGTTGTTCTGTCTATTGTGGAGGATGAGAGGTGTAGAGGAAGTAACGAGCTGTGAAAGATTAATGATGGTATTTCTGAGTTTTTTTTTAGTTTTTTGCTCGCAATAAAATGTGTTAGTTATTTTTATGAATCATTTGTTTTAAGAATAACAACGATCTTTAAAGCAGATTTTCTTTTTATAAATATTTAAACGTTGATTTCCGGATGGTTCCTCAGTTTCATCTAAAAGTAGACTCCAGTAGATTTATCTTTCATTTAAGCGAAAAGATGAAAATAGCAAATGGTATTTTCGTAAAATATCATTTATTGAACTATCTTATATAGTTTTGTTTTAAAATAAGGTAGTAAAACAATTTTTACAGAAAAAAATAAATAAAAATCTTTAATTTTAGGATATTTTATTTAACAAAGTTGAAATTTAATTTTTAGAACGTCGATTTTATCGTATAAGTGAATTATAAACTAATGGATTGCCTTCATTAAAAATGGCAAAAGATTTTATCGTTCCATATCTAAAAATATCTTTTCGATGCAATAATTCATTCAAGTATTCTTAATTAAATTAGATTTATAATAAAACTAAGTTAATAAGTTATTAAACCAAGAATATCTAAAACTAAGACGTTCAAAAAATTATACCTCGAATACCGCTGTAATTGCTTTTTATTAAATGCTTAAAATAACCCATATGGAATCAAACACTTGAAACAAACAGTATCTCATTATCACCTCACTGGCTTTTTACCGTTCTCCAAAATCCACCCTCCCAAACCTATCAACTGTCCTGCCTCATCTCCGCCGAATACTTACAAGAATAAAGACATTTCGCAACGCATAAAAGAATCAATTAGCCTCCCAGCGATAGCCGAAGACGAATCGAATCGACGTGGAGCCGGCTTACGGGTCGTCGATCCCCCTATAACACACACCAACACCTCCACGATGGTTCAGGCACACTGCGCAGCGCACGAATAAGATTAATCGCGGAGGTGCACGTGACAGAGTGAAATCGACGATTCGCTGGGTCACGGAAGTGTAAGAAATCCGGCAGTCCTCTATATATATTCTATTAGGCACAGCCCGCCGGCGGCGGCTCGATTTTACGGCTTCGGTTTAGACGCGACGCCGACGGCGGAGGAAACCCGATAACCTTGTCTGCAGAGACGACGGCGTAGAAAACGACAATTACGGAGGGAAAAGTAAGAAAGGAAGGAAGAGACGTCGGATTAATGCGAGCGACTGCCCGGCCGCGAGGATGAAGGAGGTTTGGCCGGAATAAAACGGATCTGGGTTTGTGTACATGCATATTTGATTATCGGAATGCGATATTCCATCCATTAAGCAGCGGGATCAAGGCATTGTCGTTATAACGAAATTGGCTTCGGCTGCAACTGGAGCAGATCTCGGCGGCTGCACGCAGGGTCGGGTATGAAAGAACGAAAGGAGACCGTGAGGTTTATTGAATTCTCGACTGGTTCCGATAGTTTTATAAAATCTATCGGTATTGCGTAATACCCGCCTCGATTGAAAAGATAATCCTGTTTATTTGAATTGCGGACGACGGTTATTCGAGACTGAAACCTCGCACTTTGAGGCTGAGACTTTTTTTTTAATCGAGGGATTTCTGAAATGAAGATGGGCTTATAGTATTATAGTGAAATTAACTTTTTAGGAAGAATAGCAATAGTTGTTTTAAAGATTGTATACTGAATTCAGATTTATCGGCTGGAGGATTTCAAGTAAATTTTTGAGAGCTATTTGTCGAATAAAGAAGTATAGAAACTTATGAATGTATTCGTCTTTTCCAATAATCAGTAATCTAGCAGCCAGATATCTACTATTTTAATTATATTTGAAATCTGTGAAACTGTTTCTAGAATTGCTTCATATATTTCTATGTTATCTAAAATCGAAGTTTATAATTCACGTGCCACATCAAATGAGCTTTCGGGTGACAGAACAGTGTTATCGTCTTCAGAGGAAATAGTCAGAAGGAAATACCCACATACCCAAGTTAGTCGTAGAAGCTGACTTATGTCAACAGTATGAAATATGTGTGACCTATAATGAATGCACGTTGTATTATTATAAGACAGATCGATTAATCAATACGTTATATTTTCACCTCAGAATTTATTACTTCCTTGAAACTCACGGCATTGTTTCTATTTTTACAAGTCACTAAAGCCACAGAATAGTCAAAAAATACACCTCTAAATTCAATCTCCCGCAATAACGCCCGAACTAGTTTCAAATCGAAATCCCGCTGAAACGAATCCACGCAACGATCAGCAATAAACATCGCTCTTCCAGTCCCGCGTTAAAATCAAGAATCGAGCGCGTACATAACTCAAGGGTGCGGGAAACAAAAAGCTCTCTTCGATTGGCCCCGATCAATTAAAGCGGCTCGCGTGCAATAAAACACAAAAGCCGATTTCCCGAACAAAAGTGCACTCGTCCGAGCCGCACTACAAAAGGCGACTCTAATTTAATCGGCAGCCGTAACACCACAGGGGATGCAAGAACGCCTTCGCCAAGTGCGCCGGGGCCTGGAAATTGGGTCATCGACTGCAGCCTCCCACGGAGAGAGCCCGAATAACCAAAGTGCTTCCTTATAAAGTGCGGCTTTTAATAGCGAAGCCCGCGAAGCGTTAGTCCTCGCGACACGTTGTTACACGCGCGCGTAGGTGAAAATGGAGGGTTGCGAGTTTTGGGGCGCGAGGGTGGGTAGTGATCGTAGGTCTTCGCGTATTTTTCGTTCGGTGCTCCAGCGCCCAGTTGCCGAATAATAACCAGACTCGGAGAGCGAGAGGGTGTACGAAAACAAGGCTATTGTCGAGGGTGTGGGAGTATGCGGAAGTGGAATATCAACCGTGAAATTGACGGTTCGTTTTTTGTTATGCCAATAAGCGCTGTGTGAACTGATGTTTTTGTTGGATCGCTGACACGGGGATGGTGACGTGTTTTTTAATGTATCGGAGAAAAACAGGCGGGTTTGAGTAAATTTAATTAATTTGTTTATTTAATTGAATGCTGAAATATCGATTGACGCTCAGTAACAACGTGTTGTTGCGTAATTTAACTTCGTACTGAGAGTTTAATAAACATGTTTATTTTATAAAATATATTTGTTGAAAATTTAATTGGTTCAATTTGAATTTGATCAAAATTGAACGTTAATGTTATTTTATTATTTGTAATATTGATTTTATTATAAACAGTTTTTGTTTATTTTTTATCATTGAATTATACAGTGAAAATACAATATTCCAAGTTTTAAGACAAAATACTCTTATACTGATAAAAATGTTAAAGTAGTAAATAATGTGTACGTAATAGCCTATTCACTGTTTAAGTAGAAATAGCCGAGTGTGGCAAGACGAGCGCCTCTAAGCCAAAGTTACCAGGCTACTCGATAAATTTTAATTAACGTAAAAGTTCTAGCCTTCAAAACTAAATAAGCAAGCTGATAGCGTCCCACTCTTATTACATAACATCTGATAACGCTATGACAGCCAATTTTCCCCAAAACGCTCCAGCTACTGTCCAAAAACAAACGACCCCGTATTTTCCTCTCTTAGCTTTCCTCTCCTCTTCATGAAAACAGCCATACAATTTACCTTGCTCGAGAGTAGAAAATTATCTTACCTTGCGAGTTGCCGTTGTGCTGATTCGACTGCGACAGTTGAGGCATTCCCGGGTAGAGGGGCGAGGGGTGTGGCGAGGTTCGATTGCTGCCCGGCGGATTCGCGCTAGTAGGGGTCGGAGTTGCCGACGACTGCTGCTGCGACTGTGACTGCTGCGACTGCTGCTGGAACGAAGGCTGCTGTTGCGACGTCGGTGTCGCGGCCGGTGTGCCACCGGATTGTTGTTGCTGCTGCTGTTGGTGATGCTGCTGCTGCAACTGTTGGTGCAGTTGCTGTTGCAGCTGTTGCTGGGCGTGGGCCTGCTGCTGCTGAGGCGTCGGGGGCTTTTGTGATATGATGTCGCCCGATGGACCTGAAATTGTGATAACATTTTTATAAAAGTTAGTTGTTAAAGAAATATTGTTGAGTGATTAAATAGTTTTAATATTTCTATTATTTTGCTTTACGTAATTTAGGGGTTTTTGAAGTGCAAAGGATTTTAGATAATTTTTTCTTTACAAAAAATTAAGTTAAATTTTTTAACAATAATTCTAGTTTACATTTTTAAATAATTTTAAAGCTTAGTAGGATTGTCGATTTTACTTTTTTCTTTCAACGCGTTTATCTTATCGCAGATTCATCGTAAAAGCTTGCCTCGCATTTACGTTTTGTTTTCTTTTTTATGCATATGGGGTAGTTTAAGTTTTATGTGCTTTAGAATGAACTTTAGTTGTCCGCCGAAGCGTGATATTTTATGTCTGAAAATAGGTCGCTAGTAGTCTCTCTCTAGTAATACTATCTCTTTATACAGTTTTCTGATATTGCATATATTCTTTTTATACCATCCTCCCTTTTTGCATTTACAAAAAAATAAATGCTGATGTCATCATTTCTCATATTTGATGTTAGAATAAAAAGATTATGTGAAGCAAATACGTTTTTTTTTAATATTTCTTGCAACAAAATTATGAATAAACATATTTCGAAAGATTTTTTAATAAGTTAAACTTTTATAGAAATAAAGAAACCTGTAGACGTATTGCCCGTAGCCGGTAAAGAAGTTATCTACTTTATGAGATGTTGATACAGTAGCCGGAAAAATCGGTGACTTATCTTATTAAAAATTATTTTATAAATTTGAAGCGATTCATTCTTTCTGGCGATTATTTATAAAATATGCATAAAACAAATATATGCATTTAATACAATGTTAATTTTTGGTCAAAATGCATCTTGTAATATCTTGCAAAATATTAATTTTATGCAGGTGAGGCCATGTCGCATGATAATTAATATTTCATAATAATTTTTGAGGTTCTTAAATTCTTATAATAGAGGTAACTTTCTAATATTAATTTTCAAACCCTAAAAGAAACGAATATACGTACTGTTTTCGGGTATGGGCGACGTAGGACTATCAGGCAGCAGGATGCCCTTCTGTACAAGTTCATCTCTGTTCGCTCGAACCGAGATTTTTCTCTCGAGTGCTGTAATAAAAGAAAAAAACCATAAACGATCGATAAAACGTCGAACAATAGAGCCAAGGGCATATACGACAATTGTCACAATCATCGTAATCTCCCTGGATCATCTAGGGAGGATTAGATGCTTGCGACGTTTTATATACAAGGGTCGACTTTATATACAAGGGATTAAAGTTGCTTTGCACTTACATCTCGACGCGGCCTCGAACTTGTCCGATTTCTTTTTCCGTTTCCATTTCCAAGGTTTGAAGAGTCTACCGAGGGCTGAAAACTTGCTTTTCCTTTCGAGCGGTGGCGTCCGCGTACCCGAGCCCAAACTGTTCGTTCGCAGTGCTGCTCCATTCTGCTTTTTTGCTGTAAACATAAAAAAATATGGTTAGATTAATATCTATGAATTTGAAAAATATATTCTTATAAAATATTTGTTGGGGGTATGTATGTAGGAGTATGTAGGAGATTGTATGTTCAAATAATAACAACGATTTTGTGAGGAAATGAAAAACGAGATTCCCATCGTACCGACTCGAGATCTTGCATTTCCCGACTATTATTCGTATTGCTTCTTGGATTGCAGCGATCTACTTTATCATACGTACATTGAGGAGTTCTTTACCGGAAAATCGACCAAAGATAACCAAGTTTTTTGCAACTTGACCGGACATATCTTAATGGTACATAAAATATAAACATATTCATCATTTGGTTTTAGAAAACTTTAGACTCCTTTGATTGCAAATTGTTAACAAATACTAAATAATTTAGATTAAATTGATTTTTTCTTTGGCACTTATTTGTAATTATATTATTGTAAGTGAACAAAAAAGGATACTTCATTAAAATTAATGTCCCTGTTTTTCTAACACTTCTGTCAGGTAGGTTTCAATTCTTAGAGTTTCAATAATAAATTACTCTGATATTTTGACATAAAAGATAAAAAAAAATCTTATGTAAGAAGCGCATAAAACAAAACATATATTTTGAAATTGCATTTCTACGTAGAGTAAAGTGCTAAAAATACTTCTGATAATAGCTTGGCTACTAACTTCCGCGAGCATAACGCGCAAATGACGAGCCATTTCTGAGTATTTTATCTGTGAGAAAAAATTTACTGCGCTTCTTCGGTAAAAGCTTAGGTGTAGGGATGTGAGAAAACATTTGAAGGGTTTGATTAGCTGTAAACAGAAAGATAAAATAAATCTGCTTCCGCATATTTCGAAATAATCTGTGAGTTATATAGGAAATGAATATTATGTTATCTTTTATGTAAAATAGGATATCCGAATTGTAAAATTTTTAATTTGATAACACTAAAAATACGTTCGTTACGATTCAAGGATAACAAAAATTAAGAAAAAGAATTTTGTTTATAATATAATGTTATATTATTATATATTTATTTTTATTTATAATAAGTGTAAAGTTGATTGTATATTTTATTTTGTTTAAATAAATGTTTGTCAGTAAAACAAATTTTAAAAATCCAAAAGTATTATAAATCAACATATAATATAAGTCTCATCATCCAACTTTTTATTAACGCAGTATAAATAAACAATATTTATTAGTTATTTAAGTTATTAGAAATTAATACTGATCAAAAAGGCTTTTTACTAGTATCTATCGGTTCATTCCTACAAGAAATCGTTGCTCCGTATAGGTTTATTAATATTTATAATATTCACATAGGTAAAAAGAGCCATAAAATGACTAGCCTAGTTTCTTGTACAAATAAACAACACAAGGCCTACTTTATTCACTTATCTATAAAATAACAAAACAATTTCGGCTTAGCACCATAAAAGCAAATAAACCCAAACTAATCATTAAATTCTCATCTCCAACGTCAACAACTTATCAATCTTCCGCACCATTAATCAAACCAATAAAAACAACATAACTGCATTGTCTCATCCGAAAAAGTCGTCAAAACAACGTCGGAAATCTCGTCGCCCGCGGAAACGCGGACCTTGCCACTCGACGCTAACGTTTCCGAGGCGCCCGAGCACGCGAGAATGAAAAGTCGCGCGGCATTACATTCAGGACAGGCGGCGGACATAAACTCTCGGCGCACATCGAATTACCCGGGCAATTTTTCACTCGGCAGCCTTATTCATGATATCGGCTAGCGCGCGCATTGGATGCGCGCTCGGTGGCATAGCGACGTCTGATCGATACAGGCTCGATATATGGCCAAGCGGGATAGCCATGTACATGGATTATTCAGCGCGTTCTTATTTTGACACGTATAGCGCCGGCTGAAAATTATACGAAGCCCGAGCAGCTGGTTGGTCAGTGTACTCTTTCTCTTCGCGGAATGGATGGATGAAATAGTTGGAGCGTGGCTGGGGCGCGTCGCGCGAACGACATGCGGCTGACGGGATTTTATCGTATTATTGTAAAAGTGAATTTTAAAATCTGCGCGTCGAATGAGTTTGACGTGCCGCGCGCGGGTTTTTCAATAATACGATGACTGATTGGCGTGAATTATGCAGATGTGTGGGAATACGAATAATTTATTTTTCTTTTTTATATGATGTTTGTAAAAACGGAATATTAATGGTCGTTAGTAAGTAGGAAATTTGTAATGATCAATGTTTCAAGTTGACGTAATTCAGAGGATATTGTTCATGTAATACCGATTGAGAAAATTGTAAAAATATCAAAATATTATGTATTATGTGAGCACGATTTTCTAATTTATGATCTACAATTAAACTGTGAACTATTAGTATTTAAAATTATATAGATTGTATGATAACCAGTTCAAACTAGCAACAAACGAAGAATAAACATATACTTCAATGAATCAATCTTTTGAGACATAAAGAATTAGAATTGGTAATTCTAATTCGCACATAAGAAAAGGTAAAAACTATCAGGCGAAAACATTATTTCAGAAAACGTCAAATCAAATTCTCCTCACACTCGTAAATGCCAGCGAAAACAAGCCGTGAAAACGAGATTCACCAAATCCCAGACCCATATCATAAATACAATAATGCACCTTATATTCCGAAGGATAATCCGATATGTCGTCCTGGCGCGCCGAAAGAAACAGCCCCTCCCCCTCCATTTCCAAGCACCCAGCTCCACGTATACATTCAAAAGAAATAAAAGCAAACCCTTCCGATCCACATCCACACTCCGTTCCTTAAAAGAAGCCATTAAGCTCCCGGAGGGGAGCGGAAGGAAAAAGAAAAAAGGCTCACGGCGCGTCAATTGCAAATATACATCTCTGGGCGCGTGTCGACGACAGGAGGGGAACTGCGAGGAAAAAAAAACGAGCGTCAAACGACAATTTTGCCGGCGGGATGCGGTACAGCAGGGAGTGAGAGTGAGAGAGAGAGAGAGAGCGAGAGAGAGAGAGAGAGAGGGAGAGCCACCGATTAGAGGCGGCCCCCCGAGTGCCGTCTGGGAGATCGAGTTATAGCCTCGAGGATGGCGGTAGCTTCCCCCGACACCATCGTGTCTTATATGGCCGTGTATGATGTAAGGACCATCTGATGCGCGTTCTGCTGATTCAAGGAAGCGTATGCGCATGCGCGAGAGAGAGCTTTTAGGAGATCGTTCGGCCGTCTCTTCTGTGCATTGGGAAGGAGGATTTTCCTTCTGGATGGCTTCCAGAATGTGTATTGGAGAGAAGAATATTTTCACTTTTGTCTTTTTTATGGGAGTAAAACAAGATTTTAAAAGTTTAGTGAGTCGTGACAATTTTTTTCTAAATTGTTGAAGAATTTTTTTTAAATATTTCTTTTGTGTAAGTATTTAGGAACGAATATAACTATTTTTAACGTAAACTTTGTTTTTATATTCATAATTATGAAGTATAATTTTTTGGAAAAATTACTATGCTGTTTATAAAATGGTAACAACTTGTAAAAATCTAAAGAAACTATCAAATTTTTTTAGAAATTTTCATGAAATTTTATTAGTTTTATCTTAAATTTTACTAAAAATGCATGGAAGATTTACGAAAAGTTTAATAAATGTTTCTAAAGGAGTAATAATCTTTTTCTAATTCTATTCCTATTTTATGAAACAGTATAGTAACTTTAACAAAAAAATTTTTCTTTATACTGTTGAAGAAATAATGTCAAAACAAACAAGTATAATTCACCGGGTTCATTAAACAGAAAAGTTGTTAAACTGCTTACAATTGAATAAAATAATCTTATTCAAGGACAATCCACTTTTTCGTCTACAAGTTTTTTTAGTTTAATCCACTTACGAGCGGTTAATTCTTTCGAAAAATTATAATTTTTTTCAAGTTAGAAAATTTTATTGCAATTAGTTTAGCATGCTGTTCCGTCGGTAAAGTTCCTTTTTCTCCAAGTTTAAGTAGTTACCAGAGAGAAGGTCATCTTCAGCCAGAAAAGTTCATCACTCTCTCTCTCTCTCTCTCTCTCTCCCTTTCTTTGTACGACTATAGGCCAACTTTTTTAATAAAAATTGCTAAAAACTTTCCGCCTTATAACGTCGCTTTGTTTTATTCGTGCAAAAGCTACCGAGTAGTTAAATCTCCAGTTAAGGAAGTTTCGCGCACAGCTAGAAAAAAAGAGATAACGGTATCCATTGCAAATGTGTATGCGCGGGGGGCATTCGATTTGCTTGCGCCACGTAGGCAATTAGAATCCGAATCCCAGCCTGGGTCGGTGGAGTCGCACTGGGAATGCCTTGCCCTCTATTCTGCATTGATTCTTTTTTAATATCTCCGAGGAATTATCACCGAGTCTACGAAGTTTCCAACTTTTTGAAGAAATAATTGAGCACTTGAGTGGTTATTGTAGATTGCCTAGTGTCTCGAGCATCAAAGTTTGGCAGAATACTTAATACAATCAATTCTGAATAAGATGAACAGCTAAATACTGTAATTGTTAAAAATTTTATTGAATGCAGTTTTCCATTTTTAGATTCCATTTTTAGAAAATTTTATAGTTAATATTTTTTTTAATTCTATTAGTTTAAAATATTTTTAAGTAAATGACATTTGTTAATTTACTTTTACATTTTTCAAAATAATAAGAAGAATATAGAATTCTAAATAACAAGGAATAAGAAGTTATTTATTCTGACAATAAATTCAATCTTAAATCTTTACTTTAGATACTTTTTCTCTGGTCACAATATAACGATTGAAAATCTATTACAACTTCCGATAAATCTCAAGAAAATATAGCTGGGGTATGAACGTCATAAAACAATTTATCACGTAAGAGAACCATAGCACTGAAGGAAATAAATAAGATAATTATTATTAAAGTAAGAATGCATTGAAATATACAAAAAGTTTTCCGTTCAACGACTAACTATAATAAATTATGATAATTGTTTTATTAAAAAATCATGTTTTTTACGTGATATTTAACGCTAGATAAATAAGGCAATATATTTTAACCCAAATAAAGATTTACCAAGATTGTTCCCTCTATTTTTCGTAACCGTTTGTTCTATGACGACAATAAACATAATCCAATTTCCCAAGGATGCTTTATATTCTCGAGAAAAGTCCTTTGAAACAATAAAATGCATTTTAACGACGCGCAGACTGATCACGAAGTCAGAAGCTCCGGGAATTTCTGGACAACGTTCCAGGAGCAACTCGGGAAAATTCGTGCAATAGCCTTTCCGCAGAGCTGCGGTTATTAATATGCAAATGGCTTAGGATCTACTCGCCGAGCCGTACACACCGCACCGGTAAACAGAAATCCCGAGCCAGTCGCCTAATCCCAAAGACCAAGGGCTGACTGTAGGCTTTCTTGGCCGCGAAAACGCAGTGGTAGACTCTCGTAAATAAGTTTATGACGGTAGTCGAGCTTTTCCTTCTTTTCTTTTTATTTTCTTTCTCTATCTTCGGTGAGTATGGAAGGGCTGGTTAACTCGCACAGAGGCTACATTCTTTGGGACAAAAACAAAGCGCCTTGCCTTGTACACTTGCCGTTTAATATGAGGTTTGCGGCTGAATATTCGTGGAGGGTAGAGAAAGAGAGATAGCGAGAGAGAGAGAGAGAGAGAGAGAGAGAGAGAGAGAGAGAGAGAGAGAGCAAATGCACATTTGAATGCTACGGAGGATTCTCGACTGATAATGAAGGCGTGGTAGAAATGCTAAGGTGTACTTGAAGAATATTTTCTTACATGGATTTTTAGAGATATTTGTGGTAAGAATTGCTAGGTATATAGCGGAAATTCAGATATTTTGGTATATTTTTACACTTAATAATAATTTAGTGTTAGTAGAAACTAAATAATGTATACACTTATTAATTGAAAAGAATGTTTAAGACTAAATAATCAATACATGAAATGAAATGATTTGATCCACTTGGGGGTATTTACAAGTATAGAATATTTTTGAACTGATAAATAGTAAATTTAGCTATCAATCCTGAATTTATCTTATTATATTCGCATCATCATCAATAATCATATTAATGGTGAGGAGTTAATTTTACCTTTAATAAATTTAAAACATTTCATCAATTATGAATATCTTCGAGCGTACAAGGAT
>JAPYZA010001131.1:0-32111 GCA_030522685.1 Eupelmus azureus | reverse complement strand
GTTGAAAATATTTATTTTCAAACGAAAGAATGTATTACTTTTAAAAATAATAATTATTACACTATTGTCATATTATTTTAAAATTAAAAATATTTTTTATTCATTTTATTTGAAAATAAAAGTTTAATTCTGAAAAAGAATCAGATTTGTAAAATTTTTCAATATTAATTAAGAAAATACTTATAAATAAATATTTTTTTGATATCAAATAATAGAGAAAGGGGAGATAAGGGGGAAAGAGAGAAGAGAATGGGACAAAATTGTATGCATGAAATATCTTCTATATATATAATGACTTTTTGTTATAACCATTAATAATTCAAAATTAAGGTATAAGTATTATCTACAAAAGGTGTTTAAGTTGATTGACAGTATCTCGTGTTAGAACAATTTGTATTCAATTAACAAGGCTATGTCTATTTAAGTCGTAAAAATGATTATTTAAAAATTGTCTGAAAAACAACGCTTTTGTCGCTTTGCAAACTCAAAAAAATTCAATCATCAATATAGATTTTACTATCTCAATCCAAAAAGTAAACTGTAAAACAAACAAAATAATGTATCTTAAAATTTTCACGACTCAATCAATCCGCATGAATATAAAACACCATCGCCTCAAAATTACCATTCTCATTCTACAAGTGCCAAAAGAAACGGAAACCAAAAAACCTGCGGCTTCTTTTCGTTCTCCCCTACACATTTTCTTTTCAAATTACCCAGCCACGGGCGCCGCGCGTGAGTCCGATCCCAATCTCTCTAAACCAGAAACATTATATCACTTAAAGGACAGACGATCAGTTCCGCCGTGCCAGCAGCATGAATAAAGCCTCAGAAAATTCAAAGCGGCCCGAAGTCAACTATATACGAGCGCAGATCTGCCCTGATGGTGATCCTTGCTCTCTCCGCACACGTCAGCGCCGTATTATTCTCGCAATAATCCGCAAATGTGGCCGCTTATTTAAATTCAATCAAAGTCAAACGACGCTAGCATCGCGCGCGCTCCTAATGCATTATTGATATTCCTATATATATACCCGGGCGAAAGCTATACCTGCGTGAAATTCAAATTGTTCTCGTTGGGACTCGAGACCTGCTTATATTTCGTCGGCGATGCCCCTTGGAAAAAAGTGCAAAAGCAACTCGCGACTGTATAAATGAGAGAGATCACCTGTTGCTCGCATCGCGCAATCACCTGTATTCGTTGCACGCAGCCTCTGGATGTGCAGCTCCGATTTCGGGGGAATGACGCCAAGTTAATGATAAGTCATGTATCGCAGTTACTCGAGTATCTATATTCCTATAAGTAGAAAAGATGCGTTAAGGCAAGACTGTAGGTCGGTGAAAAAGGAACAGCTGAGCTCAGGGCCTTTTAACACGAGGAATGGAGCTTCAAGAGCCTGGTGTAGGGAGGTCCGATGACACACAGAGACGCTCGCCGCTCACACGTATATGTAACCGCACATGCATACACTAATGAATCTAGTCGCTTGGTATAAGAGCCTGCATCGTAGCGAGGAGAGCTGATCTCCGGGATTCCGTGCGGCGCACCACGTGACCGGCCGACGACAACTATACGACTTATCATTCAAGTCCGACCGAGAGCTGGCCGCCTACATATACCTTCGCGTTCCTCGTCAAAGCCTGTACCTATGTATATATAGCTCTCTCGCGTCTCGTTAACAAGACTATATGTACACCGCGCGCTGGCGCACTCACCTTGCCCGACGACTGTGTTATGCTCGTGGGGGGGGCGAGTCTCCGATGTTCCTTGATGGTTCGCTGATCGTTCGCGCACTGCAGCTGCGTAGGTACAAGTTTGCCAGAATCAACAGAAGGAAACGCGCGTGTGAACTTTCTCTGTCTGTCCGGACGGGGCCGACTCTCCGCGCTGTAGCTCTTCCACGTGTACCCCTCTATATACTTTCTCTCTCTCTCTCTCGTACACGTGCGCTGTTATTTTGTCCGTGTGTGTGTAGTTCTGTGTTATCAGTATGTGTGTGTTGAAGAGAGAGCAGCGCGTCGCGACGCCTACTGTAGCGCGAGAGCGACCGGAGCGGACTGCAAGAGCGAAAGATCGCAGACTGGCTGGCTAGCAGGAATAAGAGAGAGAGAGAGAGAGAAGAGAGATGAGCGAGAGCGCGGCGCGAGTGTGGGAATTATGGAAGCGCCTGCTGATGACGAGGCGAGGATCGAGAGTATCGAATGGAGTATATGTGCGCAGCGGGAGTCTCGATTTCCAGCGCGCGCTTTAGTTTGAAATGAGGGGAGTTTTCGGAGAGGACGAAAGCTCGGTTGGAAATCGGTTTATTAGAACTGGAATTGAATTCTTTTGTAATATTAATATAATAGTACTGTTGCATTCCTTTCAGATATTGTTATTTTCTACTGTTGCATGTCTTTTCAGATATTGTATTATTTAACGTGACGAGTTTCTTTTCTTGGAATTTCCAAAGTTATGAAATGCTCTTGTAAATATAACGTTATACCAATCATCTTCTTTTTCGCGAATCATCTTTTTGACAATTAACATGAGAGAGGACGGGGCGACGTGCTCGCTTTTTGGTTTTCATTTTTTTAGATAAATTAAAAAATTTTCATTTAATTTTTGCTCCGGTCAAGATATTTTTTTGACCGTTAAAAAAATACGTGTCTCTCCAAAATTTCAATTCAATAAGTATTGCAGTGTCTAAAAATGATATTTGATCAAATTTTTTAAGAACTAAGAAAATTTTGTACAAAGATAGAATATATCATGACGGAGAATAATATGTCCTGGATTTGCGTATAGTTACATCATAATACATTTTTTGTAATAGTCAAAAAACTCTATAATTTGCATAGTCAATAATATACTATAATAGTACTAAATAGTAGAAAAGTTACTTTTTTATTTATTGTGTTGAAAAAGTGAGCTTTTTCAAAATTTTTTTCTATCAAAAGATATTGATACCAACTTGAAGAATATAAGTTAATCACATAAACTATTCTATAATTCAAAATATTTATTCAATAATTAAATTTGCCTTGCAAGTTTAATACAAACTTTTATAACACGAAAAAGTTTTGTATAAATGCAATTTAACACCTTTTGTAGATACTACAATTATACTTTTATTTTCACTTATCAATACCTGTGTCAAAAATGTATTGGATGTATGTATAAGATATTTTTATTTGTGCAACTTTAGCCCTGTTCAACTTTGCTTTATTTTCTTTTGTAATTTTACGTAATTGTTGAATGCGTAATTATGTGTAATTATGTTATACTAAAAATTGAATATAATCGGCATTGCGATGTTATTTAAACACTGGTATTTATAAAGGAATGGCATTGAACAAAGCATACTAATACATTATTATTTGTAATAATTTTATTTAATTTATAATGAAAATTATAATTATGAAACTAAACGTAAAACTATATATTATCAGTATTATTAAAAATTATTAAAAAGTTATAGTCCATCAAACAGACAATAGTCAAGGATGAAACAATTGTGAATTTTTAAAAATTATACTTTCTCACAAGAATACATTTGTTTTAATATATAAAAAATTTATATTGATTTACGGTTAACTTATTTAAATCCATTATGAATTATTGCCTATACATGATGTTAATGTATACAAATTATACAGTGTTCTGTCACGGCGAATTTGTTTTTGCACAATATTTTCTTAAAAATACGATTCACGTTACGCTGAAAAATACTGCATCTGTAGACATCCCTGTATAAATATACATACATCTAATTGCTTATACAATATTAAAAAATCTTAAAAAATAGATGTACATGAAAATATACTGGTATAAAATATCAAAATAATTGCTCTAATTCGTATAACCATACTTCTTTATATGCTAACATACCTGCACAACGTTATAGTATAGTATACATAATATAATTTTAAAAATAAATCGTATAAAAATATTTTATACTATTCTAGCAATATAATTAATTATGTTCAATATCTTAAAAATAGATTTATAAACTTAAATGCACTTGTATTTGACTTTAATTTTAATGCACATTTCGTTGTAGTATATTATTATTATTCATTTTCATACTTTAGTATATGTATAAAAATATTAAGTCAGGCTTGATTTTGGCAATTGGAGCACTTCGGTAATCTTCGGTCCTTCATTCGTACTTTCTTCGTCTCTCTATTAAGCCCTAAAAATAAAATAAAATTGAATAATATAATTATTAACAGTATATAGTCACTAAAATAAATTTAAATGTAAGTAAATAGGAGCAATCGTAAATTTATATAAACAGCGCAAAGCAATTCGCGATCATTTTAACTATCTGCATTTAATAAAAACTTATTATCGATTCAATTGTTATCATCAAAATTGATAATATTACTTATAAAATTATAATCAAACAGAACATCTGTCACGCTAATAAATTATTTCATATCTAACTCTCCGATTAGTAGCATCATTTCTTTCTACAACCAGCATCATATGAAAGCAAACCTACATATCTCCACACAACAAAGTCCGCTGATTACCCACGCGCTCATTACCCCTAATCAAAACCATCCCACAACCATAACCATCACCGATCCGCTACACAAATCACCCCAACCCTCAATAACCCATCTCCAGAGAGCAGGAAGCGATCGCCACCAGACAGCTCCAATAAAACATACCCAAGAAAACATTTTTTCTCGAAAATGCAAATGCCCCGGATTATACAATAGCGGCTCGTAAAAAGTTTAGCTTACGGTGCCGTCAAAGTAAGTATACACTTGCAGGCGCGCACGCGCGCGCCGACGCGTGACATCATCGACGTGTAGCTGGCGCAAAGTGCGGATCAGCCGCGGCTTCTTGCATAGTAATTTTGAATATAATGGCCTGGCCGGCGCGGGCCGTCATTCAGGCTTCCATTCAAATTATTGTGAGGAATAAAACGGAGAGTTGAGCTGCAGGTTGAGACTGCGGACGGGTATTTGTTGTGCTCGTTTTTTTGTTGTTTGATGAGGATGCGGGCTGCGTTTTTATTGGCTTTGATGAGTTGTGGCTGGGATTTTGTTGATGTTCGTTGTGGATTGTTGTTTAGTTGTTGGTGCGTAATTGTTTAGAATTGTAACAAATAAGTTTCTGAGAGAGACTTGATGGATATTAAAACTTTTTGATTATTTAATAAAGATTTTATGATTTTTAAGATTCCATTTTTCGCTGTGTGGTTCTTGTCTTACGGAAAAACACTAAAACGCTGAGTATTGTTAAGTATGGGATTTTCTAGAATTATTTAAAATTACGACCGGAACAAAAGAGGTGGACTCTAAAAATAAAATTTAAAGTTTTGAAGATAAAAGGAAACTTGACGCAAACTGATTTACTGATCTTGAATTACCGTACGCAGAACTATATCGAGATTCTAAATTATGTAAATCAAGCAAACACGCTGAATTACAAGTCCGCGATTTATTCAAACACAGCCGTATAATACCGCATGGCATTCACGTTAAAACCAGAGCTCCAAAGCTTCCAAGTGCTCAGAACCAACCAAGCACCTTAAAAAATACAACAAAATAAAAAAAGTAATCGACAAAATCCCCAACTCCCCAGCCTTAACTTCACACCTCGATCCCAACCGCCTCCCACAGGTGTCAACGAACCCACCTACTCACGCAGGATCTACAGAGCGCGTGTCACCCCGAGCGTAAAAGCGGCCTGGGAGAAAGAAAAAAGCGCGCGGACAATCGAAGGAAGCAGCGCCTGACACACACAGCCGACAAAAAGACATCACTTACACTAAAACGAAAAAAAAAGTCGACTTACTAATCAAGTCGGTGCCGAGGACTATGGGTTCGAGGCGCACGCTCTGGACTTCTCTTAAGACACTAGCGTTGAAGGCGAGGGCGGCGACGCGCGCGAAGAGCTCGGCAACCCCGTCGCCGCTGCGGGCCGAGACGGCCCAGAACTCGGCCTTCATGCGCCGCGATATCTCGATCGCCTTCTTCTCCACGATCTCGTACACCTGGTTGGACTGCGGAACGAGAGGATGTTGAGTATTAGCGCGTGGGTGGGTTGGTTTGTGTGATTTCTTTTTCTTTTCAAGGCTGTGGGTTGCGTGCGGCTATCTTGGGTTTGTAATGATGGTGGGATTGGATGGGGGAGTTGTTAGGGTTAATAGGGATGGGATTGAGGGTAGGAGTGTGTCGTGGATTTTTGTGAAATTTATTTAATTGTATGTTTTATATTTTTATCATTTTTGAAATTTTATGTTCAGATACAAAATAGAATGTTAAGGTTCCGCGATGTGTCATCTACGTGTTGTATATATAGTAAATCAATAAAGTACCGTCCTTATTATTCAAATTTGTGTTCATAGTTTTGTAAACAGACTACACTGAAGCAAGTTCAAATGTGTTCTAAGCTCAAGTATTTAATTACTTAATTATTTAAATCTAATCACCTAGAAGTATAGTACTTGATTCTACGTGCATAAGTAAAAGTAAAAAATTCATATTTTTTATTTCTTTGTTTGTACTTAGAACGTTACAAGATAACAGTTCGTAGTTTGCAAAATTTTTTGATTTACGGACCTTAAATACAACATTAAATTTCTTGGAGTGGAATCTCTACTACCAAATGGTACTGGATAAAATTTTTCAAAGCATAAATAACTGCTTTGTTTTTATTAACATGTAATGTAAATTATAGATATGGTGCCGTAGATGTTTAAATATCAATACTTTTTACCGTATGAATAATAATAATAATAATATTATTTATTAATCTTTTTTAATTAAATCAATTTTCATGTCTAAACAAAAATGATAATTTTTTTCTGCTTTTTAAGTATTAATTATTACTTACCAATAAATCTCTTTTTGTGCCGACAAGAAAAACGTGATACGGTCCATTATTACTGCTATTCGCTTCGGTCAACCACTGCTGACAATGATGTAGAGACATTAAGCTCCCCAAGTCAAAGACTATCATTATCACTACAAAGAATGTGTTATTAACTTCTGATCTATACTAATTAACGCGAATTTTATATCTAAAAATAAATTTCAACAATAAATTCAAAAATAAATGCTAAAAGGTAGAAAGAAAATTAAAAAATTTCTCTCTGTCATCGATATAATAAAATACTTTTTATACTGAACTAAAATAATTATGAATTTATACGTATCTAAGAAAGAAAATTAAATTTCTATAGACACCACCTTAACCAATAACTGTATAAAAAAAATACAATAAAATCTTAAAACGTACGATCATCAAAGAATCTTTCCAGCAAACATTATTCTTATAAAAAAATCATTCGAAGGTAATTACCATTGGCTCCCCTGTAGTACGAGGCAGCGATGCATTTAAACCTTTCCTGTCCCGCCGTGTCCCAACTGCAAGTGCACAAAGAGAAAGCGAAATTAATTGCAATCGTAACGCAGAACGACGAGCATCCAGGTAATTACTATTTACAAAATTCCGAATGAAAAAAAAAAATAATAATTTGATTGAAATTTTTAAATAATTGCCGACAGCGGATTCTCATTTCGTTTCTCGCGCGTTCATTTCAGTCATTAGAAAAGGATCTTTCTGCAGCGTAGACCCAGTTATATGCCTGCGATTAAAGTTAGTCTAATTGCCGTGAGAATGCAGTATATACTTACATTTGCAGGTTGAAAGGAACTCCGAGTACGTCGAATCTCTCGACCTCGAAATCCACGCCGATTGTTGCTTTGTAATTGTTGTCAAATGACTTGTGACAGAACCTGGAATTTAGATGGCGGGAAATGTTTCTTTTTTTAGAAAACACGCAGAGATGGATAATGGGCTGATGATAGAGAGTAAACGGAACGTTTTAGAATAATGTAGTGTTACTATTGTGGAGTTGATTTTTTTATTAGTACGTATGAGTTTTTGAAGAAATTACTTACATCATAAAAGGCGTGCATATTTAATATATAATATCGATTGAGTTTTAAAAAAGTAGTTTTTCTACATTTAAATTCACTGCCTAAAGTCAAAAAAAACTATAAAATTGTTCAGCAATGTTATTTAATTAAGTGCAACATCTATTGATGTCTTAATGAACATTATGTTTTACTTATATAAGGAAAATTTAATGTCTTTGGATTATAGGTTCGATTTAAGATTTGTGGTATATTTTCAAATATCATGGTATGAAGAAATCATAGTAGTGCGAGCCAATACTTCGAAAAATGCAATTTATGGACATTTTTAGTAATTTCTTAGAAAAAATAGATTCTACTTAAAACGTAATTATATTAGCTTACAAAGAGCATTAATTAATTTTAAGAAAGAAAAAGGTAAATATAAATATAATTAAATGATTCATTATCTCTTTTTAGAATTAAAAAATATTAGTTCGATCCAAAATTACTTTGATTCAAAGTTATAATAGCTCGAATTTAAGCAACAAAAAGTTACTTTCAATTCGGATCTGCTAATAATTATTTTTTGTAAAATTGTTGTTTAGATTCAAATTATACTGTAACTGTGTACCAAACTCATAGTTTTTGAATTATTAATGCGCACTACTAGGGTTTGTTTGATACATAGCTGTATTAAAACATACCCTAAAATTTTATTCGAATTGATAAATCAAACAGTATAGATTTCCATGGAAAGTCTACACCATAACCCAGATCCTATTTAAACGCAAACCAGCAAAACTATTGTGTCATAACACCCGAGTACTTAAAGGTATACAAATTAAAAAATATCAAAACGAAAATCTAAGTCGTTCCATACAGCAACAGCCCAAGAGCACCAAAACACCTCATCCGAAAACTCCTTACTACCATAACTCCAACCAGATGTAAATACACCTATATAACTAGGCATATTCCACACACCACTTTCCCAACATCCTCTACACTCGGACGCGATTTTGAAAAGAGTCACGCGCGACCGAGACCCTTGAAAATGGAAAAAAGTAGGGCGGGGAAGCAGAAAAAAAGCGAGAGAGAGAGAGGAATAAATCCGTAATCATCATTAAATCGCACCATGCTGAATATAATATCCACTCACCGATTGACCAAGGAAGTCTTGCCGACCGCAACGTCTCCCAGCACAATGACTTTCGAAATGCGCGGAAGCAGCGGTTGCGCAGCGCAGACCCGGCGCACTACCCCGCTGAAGTCCCGGTCGTGGTACGGCGTCTTGTCGGCTGCGTAAGGTGCCGGCCATTTGCGGATCTGCGCGATAATGGAGATGAAAAGATTATTTTGGTTGGTTTTTTTCTGAGGATTGTTTTGGAGCAGTTTTGTCCAAGGGTATTTGTTTTGGGGTTTAGGGTATTGTTTGAATGTGTGATTTAGTGTAAAGATTTGTTATTGCCTGAATAAATTAAGTAAATGTCATCTTTATTATATTTAAACTGATTTAAATCGAGCTTTTTCTTCATCCTGCGCGCAATTCTCCCTTTGTTATCGAATTAGTATTATATGAGTCAATTAGCTCCAAAAATATACATTAAACTAACTTTTAATTTTATTTTGGAATAATAGACACAATTATATTCATTCATATAAGTGAGCTGGAATAAGATGCCACTTTGCAAGTTACAAAACACCTATATTCTTCAATTGCGTTATACAATATCAACGCAACATTGTATTTTTGAAAGTTTTCTATAGATAAGGTTAGTCTTTATTCTTAAATAATAATAAATCACTTATGAAAAAATTTCGTGGCGCATCTCTTGGACATCGTACGCATAAACGTGCACATATATTTGCGCAACTAAGGACCAATCCTGTAATTTTACGCAAGACTTCACAGGTATTTATTGTGGCATCAGTAAAATTGTACAGTAAAAAGATTTGCTTGCACTTTGTGTATACGCGTTAAAATTTCTATTGTATTACGTTTCGTTAACGTACTCATTTATAACAATGTATCACCATTACTAATTTCTCCAAACCCTTTGCAAATCACATTATTACATCAAAATAAAAACAATTTTTCTATTGCTCGAGAAAACAATGTTTAAAGCCCCCAACCCATCAGCATCATACCAAACCTCATATCCCTCAAACCCACCCCAAAAAACCTTATCAACTTCGATCACCAACCCCCAAAACCCCAAACCCTCCAATAAAACAATAGAATCAGCGCAAACTTCACTCATAATCCATACCGTCCGATCGCTGCTGACGTCGCTATTAATCATCTTGTAAATCGCCGAGCGGCTCTCGAGCATCTCCGGCGTATCCTCACCCTTAAGCCTCCACCCTCTCGACCACCTCAGCCCTCGCCTCTCGCATCTCGCGACACTCAAAACTATAAAACCTCTTCACCAACCACCAAACAAAAAACAAGAAACTAAAACGCAATGCACCAGCCACGTGAAATAGAGAAAAACAACGGAAGACCGACGCGTAGACGCTAGGCCTACATATATCGGAAAAACACACAGAAACTCGTGGTTGCCGCGGCAGGTGCTCCCAGCCAAGTGCGCCGCTGGTACACCTTTCGGCCGGTGTATATCCCCGGCGGAGTGGATGCGTGTACTTTATGTATATTCGCTGCGGGGGCGACTCGCTTGCCTGCACACGCACTTCGTGTGTGTGTATATACTTGCGGGCCTTATATCTCTCTGGCGCACGTGCGCGAATGGTCATTGACGGATGTATATGAGAGTAAAAGCCTGTAGGGGGGAAAAGTCGAGGAGGGAAATGACCCGAGTGTATACTTTTTAGAGTATGTGAGTTTTGTGTGTGGCTGTGCGTACGTGGAGCGTTTGAATATTTCGTTCGGGGATTGTGATGGGAGTTGGGTGTTGGGATGGTTGATGTGACAAAGGGACTGGTAACTGTACTGTGTGAGCTTTGTTCTGGGGAATTGGGTATGTTGGGGGGAAGGATTGTTTGTGGGGATGTGTGTGAGTGGGATTTGGAGGAGTTTATGGTTTTGGTTTGTGGAGTTTGAGAGAATTTTAAGGGGATTGGTGGGGTTTTGTGCGGTCATGGGTACGAGGAAGGTTTTTAGATTAGAGGATAACGGTTTCAGTTTTGGAGCGTTTTGATTCTGAAAGATTAAAGAATGATCGCTGCTTTGAAAAATGTAATTATGGATGTTTTGAGGAAATCCAGTTTTACATTATTTTGAGTAAATCGTAATAAATGTTGTAATTTAAAGAAGGTGTGACAATTTGATAATAAGAGTACTAGACAAAAGAAATTAAATACATTTGTCTTACAAAAGCCGGCCAACGAATGTCATCCATTTCGAAGTAATGAAGCGACTTACTTACTTAACCGTTGATATTACATTTTAATTATTTAAAATTATGTTAGAAAAACTTTAAACTGATTTAATATTTTGTATTACGACAAAGTAAACCAATATTTTACCTTATGGCTGATTTTATAATCTTTTCTAAATTTTAGTATTCTTTTAAATGAAGATAATTTTTTTATATTTCTCTTAAAATAGGAAATTAATACTAAAAATATGCATATAATAACTCGTTTTTTTTTCAGAAAATTAAACCATTTTACAAATAATAATTAAAAGTCACTTAACGTACTGAACTAAATATGCCAATTCTAAATTCGAATTCTTTTATAAATTACGTATGCAAAAACAACTCGTAGTAATTGATCATTTTCAATTTTCTTGATCCGTTTAAATAAGAAAAATTGCTTTATAATTTGTCACACTACAGTTTATACAGCCTTTTTTCAAGGACAAAACATTGGCTATATAGGTATATACTGTAGGCATCCTCTTTTATCACGGAAATACACATTACCGTCGTAGGTACGCGTAGGTCACCCCACGATGGTGAGCTGACTCATGCGACGCTTCGACAATGTGATAAAAAGAAGACTCTTACCTTTAGAAATACAAAATCCAAGTATTTTTTACTTATGACATGTAATCGTTATGCTTTTCAAGCGTCTCATCAAACAATCAAAAATAAACACATTAAGAAAACTATTTTCAAACGTGCTTTTCTGCAATCATGTTCCTCTTTCCCCTAAATGTTTTCTTATTGACTAATAAATATTCAATTCAATCATTATTTTCACTATTAAAATGGAATTGATGGTTACATAATTACACATACACTTTTTTAAATATAGAGTATTAATATTATAAAAGGAAATTTTTTATAATTAATGGATAACTTCAATTTAATACTTACATTATAATTTTAAATTGATATAAGTATTTTAAATTGAAACTAATATAATTATGATTATAATTTTTCACTTTTAAAGAAAAAGCAAATTAATTATTTATAACAAATAGTATAAATAATTAAGCTTGAAAGAATGTATCAAATTTGCGGTAGGTAAGTACACCTGCTTTACCGAACGCGAGCGGACATTCAAAATTATTCGTATGTAATGCGCGCGCATGCGAAATAGTAACCGGCTGCATCATTGATAAAGCGGATGATATAGCATAGAATTATTAAAAACAATGTCTGTAAGTAAATGAAAAAATAAATATTTTTGTAAATGAACGAGTCGATAATTTTTTAATAAACTTAATTTATTTGTTTCAGTCTATGAAATCTCAGGTAAAATAAAATAAATCAGTAACTTAACCTCAAACGTTGTTTTTATTACAAAATCTAACATTTAATAACATTTGCTGTAAACATAACAGCATTAATAAAATTATCTAAACTTTTACAGCAGCATCAGAATGCTCAAGGTGATCAGAAAGAGAAGAAAAGGAAAGAGAGTATATTAGATTTATCAAAATACTTGGAAAAACATATCAGAGTTAAATTTGCTGGTGGAAGAGAAGCTTCAGGAATTTTAAAGGGCTATGATCCTTTGCTGAATCTTGTCTTAGATAATACAAATGAATATCTTCGAGGTGATTAATTTAATTTTTGGTGTATATTTAATGATTAACAAGCTCAATCCTAATATATTTTTGTTGCAGATCCTGATGATCCTTACAAAATAAATCAAGATACTCGAAATTTGGGTCTTGTTGTATGTCGAGGAACTTCTGTGGTACTTATTTGTCCAGTCGATGGAATGGAATCTATTCCCAATCCATTTGTCCAACAGGAAAATTAATATTATCTACAGCTTACTAAGATATTTTCTACATTACCATTATTGCAATTTTTATTGTATAATTTTTTACTATATTTAGAAATACAGGAATTTTTGTAAGTTCTGTAAAAAATGTACATAAATGTATTTAATTACAAAAATGAAATAAGAAATTGATTTTTGTCAAAAAAATAATTTGTATTGTTCCTTAATATTTTTACCCTGCTAATAAAATAATTAAATGTGTAATTATAATAAACAGTAAATTGATATTAATGTTTTTATTTTATTTAATTTTTTTTTATTAAAAATATCACGTTTAATCAATTAATCACATATAACTTGCAATTTGTTAAAATTACTTAGAAGCATTTGCTATTGAGAATTTATAATTTAAAATAATTTGAAAACAAAATAACTAAATAATTTATGTAATTTAATTTTCAAATATTTTATAAATAATAATATATATTCCATCCTTTGTAAATATACTGTAGAGTACAAGTATCTCTTAATACTTAAATAATATACTACCAACCAACTACTACTCTAAGCACTTCCTTTTTTCAATTTTAGTTCGTCAACGAGCCACGTAGTACGCGAGTGTTCAAGTCGGATCGCGAGTAGGTTTCCGGTGGTGCGGACTGACACTCTTTTCACACCAAAATGGCTCCGAAACCGAAGCCCACGGAGAAATCAGGTAATTTTAAAAGGATTTTGTCAGTGTAAAAAGCAATGAAATTGCAAAAACGATCTGTCAGCATGAGCAGCCAAACATTTTCGTACAACCAACAGTTTTTTCGAGTTAACAAATTGCAAAAAAAACATTATAATTGTTATAACCTGTTTGACCATGTGGCCAGTTGCTTACATCGATCACATGGCTTTTCGTGAATTTTCTTTTCAATTTGTCAACTACCATGGGATCACAGTTGTCTTGTTTAATTGTTAAACGTGTCGAATTTCGATTGTTTTTTTAATTATTCCTTGCAACATCAACAAAATTTCACTGACAATCAACCTAACCTATAACAGTCAATTGAAAACATTGAATGGTAAACGGTATCATAAATTTAAATATAAACTGTTAAATAATAAATTATTATTTTGAAATTTCAGCGGGTAAGTCCGCCGAAAAGAAGACTACCGAGAAGAAGGCGGAGAAGAAGCCAGCAACCCAGGCTTCATCCTCCAAAGTTACTAAGCCTTCGGAGAAGAAGCCAGCTCCAGCACCCGCTGCAGCTAAAAAGGTTTCGCAGGCAGCAGCCAAGCCTGCAGCTAAGCCAGCGGCTAAGCCTGCAGCCAAGCCTGCAGCCAAACCCGCTGCCAAGCCAGTAACGGCAAAGCCAAAAACAAAACCCCAGGCTCAAAAGAAGACTCCGAAGGGTGGAAAACCTGCGCAGCCCGTGCAGAAGGCTCTTAAGACTCAGAAGAAGGTAGAGACTGACTTTTATTAGATCTAGTTATAATAAATATTAATAAATTTTAAATTTATTTACATGTTTTAAAGATTGTGAATCAACAACTAATTTATTATTTTTAAATTGACTATCTCTTTTGAACTAGTAAATTGAATATATAGAATTATTAGTATTAATTTATTTTTAAAGTTTTTCAAATTTTAATTCTATTAGCTATTAAATGATGAGATAATTGTGTGGGAATCTCTTTGAATTCCATGAAAAGTAATTTTTAACACGTTACTGAAAATAATTACAATAAATATATATAATTTTGATAATCAATTATTATTAGATTTATTAAAATTTATATAATTTTTTATAGATTCTGAAAGGTGTCCATGGATCCCGTGTTAGGAAAATCAGGACATCTGTCCACTTCCATCGGCCAAAGACATTCAGGCCACCAAGGAACCCCAAGTACCCACGAAAATCGGTACCAAACAGGAACCGGTAAGCAATACTTAATAATAACTTGATATAATCTAATATTTTTTATTTTATGTGATGATTTGTATGGGAATCTCTTTGAATTTCCTTGAAACCAACTTTTATACTATTCTGAATAAATTTTATAAAAACATTTTATTATTTAAAAGTTTTGGACCATTTATTAAAAATTACTTATATCTTTTTAGCATGGATGCTGTCAATATCATCAAGTTCCCACTGACGACTGAAGCTGCGATGAAGAAAATTGAAGATAACAACACTCTGGTCTTCATTGTACACACCCGTGCAAACAAATATCACATTAAGTCTTCAGTGAAGAAACTGTATGATGTTGATGTACTCAAAGTAAACACCCTCATCAGGCCTGATGGCAAAAAGAAGGCTTATGTACGTTTGACAAGAGACTACGATGCTCTTGATGTTGCCAACAAAATCGGCATCATATAAATGTTTTATTATTCTACTTGTATAAAACAAAAAAAAAACACCTGTGGTGATAATAAATTCTATACAGGTACAAATATGGCTTTAGATATTTCATACCTTTGTTGCACAAATATGATAAATTACTAAAAAAGTTTAGTAATTTAAAAAAAAATAAAAATATTTTTATTTAATAACTGCTGTTACGTTAGTTCTTGTTAATTAATATTTATATTTAAAAACTTATATTTTTAAAATTTAATTTTATAAAATTAATTATTAATTAAATGTTTAACCTAAATTCAAACTTTTTAAACATTATTTACTTAATTGAAATTTAAATTTTTAAAAGAAAAATTAAAATCTATATTTACAAATTTATAAAGAATAAAATGATTTTGAAAGGGAAAAAGAAAAATTTAAATTAGAATATAAATAAATTTAATTTTATTAAACAAATTATGTACAGAAATCTTTTAGTCTTATTATTGACAAATATTTACAGTCCAAGTCGTTTTGGGGTTCTTCGATAGGAAGCTGGTGTACCAGGTTCTTTCATTCCTGGAGTTAAAATTTCTTGCCTAAAAATGATTCGAAATTTAGCAAAATTTAACTTTTTTATTATGAATATTCTGTCAAAATTATTTTAAAGACTTACTTTCGAACGGATGCTTGCTCACGCTCAAGCTGCTCTTGTGCTCTAGCCTTCATTTCAATTTCCGCTTGCTTCATTTGAGTTTCCATCTCGTTCAAATGCTGTAACGCCTGCTTCTTTGCCCTGCCACTCTTGCCCGTTTCCTTGACACTAAAGAACATAGGGCCAAGTTCCGCTAACCAGTGTCCATCAACAGCGGTTACACACTGCATGTACTCTTTAGCCGTCATCACGAGCTCATGATAAACTACATAGTCTGGTGTGAAACCCATGCCGAAGAGGGCTGAGGTGGGATGTAAATGACAGGGCATACCCGTACGGCAATTAACGTACTCGCCGATACCCTTCAACCTTGCCGCTTGATGGAAATAAGCTGAACAGATACACTTTCTGACGATATCCCATTCTGTGCCACAACTGGTTACTTCCATCTTTTGCTGCTTTAGGATTTCTTCCAATTGTTGTCTTACTTCTCTTACCTATTAATAAAAAAAAAAGTAATTAGCAAGAATATTAAAATTTGTTATAAAGAGGAGATTTACATGCTTCAATAATAAAAAAATCAACACAATCGTATTTACCTTTCTCATCGCTTTGGCGTGAATGAAATGATCATTGCACCAAGAACTCGAGTAACCATTTGTCTTCCACTGATTATACACATTGAGAAAAGTCAAATGATCGGATTCCGGCACCTGGAATTTCTCTCTGGCAGAATCGGAATCCTCTTCGCGTCCCTTAGGTCTGTAGAATATCGACGGGACGGATAACATCGACACAATTATAAGAATCTCAGAGGTGCAACCTAGTTTTGAGGCAATGATGAGCATTTGACATTGAGGTGGATCTAGTGGGAACTCGGCCATTTGACGTCCGAGAGTCGTGAGCTGACCCGTGTTGTCGAGGGCTCCAAGAATCCACAACTGATAAAGTGAATTGAGAATATTATCTTGAGGAGGCGGATCCATAAAGTGAAAAGCAAGCAAGTCTTGCACACCCAGCGATTTTAATAGCAGCACCGTGTTCGCCAAGTTAGTTCGTTGAATTTCAGGTACACCGGTTAGCAGCAACTCATCCAGGTACTGTCTTTCGGTGTATAAACGGAAGCACTGACCAGGACCTGTTCTGCCAGCACGACCAGATCTCTGATTTGCGTTTGCTTGTGAGACTGGATAGATCTGCAGAGCATCCATACCTACAAATAATTTATATATTAATATTTAGTGCAGATTATTTAAATGTTATTTATTTATATTTATGTATTCCGGACAAACCTATTTACGCAATATAAGAAAAGTAAAATTTACTGAGAATTAAAAAACGTTCTCTTTAGTTAGAAACTAAAATTAAAGATACAAATTTAAAAATTTGTTGTTTTTTGTAAATCATCAAAATTAATGTAAATTTTACGTAAAATAAATGACGCAAAGTTTGCGTTTAAAGTACGTTCTATTACGGAAAGTGTGCATAGTTGAATTAGATAAAAGAAAAATTTCAAGTACAAAACATTTAAGTTTAACAGTAGCTTAAATCAACTCTGTAACAATGTACTCCATCACTTAATTTTGAATTATTAATTATTTTATTTTAATTCAAAATTATTATTATTAAAGCCTGTATTAAGAAAGCAACATCATACCTATTCTAGGATTGTAGACCTTAAGTTTACAGTAGCCAGAATCGACAACGAAAACAATGCCGTCGACTGTTAGAGAAGTTTCAGCAATATTTGTGGCAACAACACATTTGCGCAAGCCTTCCTTAGCCTGCTGGAAGATTTTTGCCTGAAGATCAGATGGTAATTGAGAGTATATGGGCAAAATCGACAAGGGTGAGGCTCCTTCGATCTCTCCGAGGCGTTCCTTCAGAACTTCACAAGTTACCTCAATGTCCTCTTGACCTGGCATAAATACAAGAATATCGCCGACGGATTGTTGCAGGTGAATCATTAATACCTGTTTGACGGAGGCTTCGACATAATCCTCTACATGATTTTTGCTGAATATTGTTTCAACAGGGAATGTTCGGCCAGGAATCTGGAATGTGGCCGCATTACCGAAGAACGTCGAAAATTTACTTGAATCCATTGTAGCTGAAGTCACGATCAATTTTAGGTCGTGACGACGAGAAACAACCTGTAATTTTAAAAAGTATATTAATAATAGTTTATGACTTGCAAATACATGAATTGAAAAAGAAAAAAATTTACTTCTCTGAGAAGTCCAAACAAAACGTCAGTGGATAAAGAACGTTCATGAGCTTCGTCCATAATAATAACGCTGTAACGATCTAAGTCTCCTTCTCGTAAACTTTCTCTTAATAAGATACCATCAGTCATATATTTGATAATTGTCTGAAGAAATAAAATGTTTATTAAAGATTTTTAAATATGATCACGTAATCTATTTAAACAAATATTTATAAAATCAACCTCTTTAGATGTACAATCTTCAAAACGAATGGCATAACCCACTTTGTCTCCTAGATGAGAATCCATTTCATCTGATACTCTTTTAGCAACAGACATAGCTGCTACTCTTCTTGGCTGTGTACAACCAATCATACCATTGACACTGTATCCATCTTCATGTAAATACTGTGTTAATTGTGTGGTTTTACCTGAAATTATAAAAATAAAAATATTAATAACATTTCATTATTAATTTAATATAATTAGTTTACAAATTTATAGAAATTTAAATAAATATGTTAATTATGTTATTAAACTTATAAAAATTAAATCTTACCGCTTCCTGTTTCACCAACAATAATTACGACACTATTTTCTCTAATAATATTTATGAGTTCCTGTCTTACAGCAAATACTGGAAGTCGTCGCCTCTGTTCTTGGATTTTCTTTTGCTTTCCTTCTACAACTTTATCATCACTAATATGACTGGCATATTTTTGTCCAGCTTTGTAATCAGTTTCTTGTCCTGGTTGTTCTTTATCATGTTTTCTAGAGTCATGCACCCCCATGATGTTTCCAAGTTTTGTTCCTCCTAATTCCCAATGCTTTTTTTGAGCGCGTCGACGTTCTTTCTGTTCTCTAAAAGCACGAACTAACATTGAACCTTTTCTTGCTACTAAAGCCATTGGAGAAGTAGGATCCCTTACAGGTATCACAGGTTCTGGTTGTTTTGTAAAGACAATGCGACCTAAAAAAATGATAAGTTTATCAGTAAAATTAATTTTAATTCATTCATATGTTTATAATTAATAAAGTTCTACATATATTTTATGGTCATATATTTTATGACTCAAGATAAACACTAACCATCTAAAAATGGTGGTACAACATTGTGTACTAAAAGGTGAACTCTTGCTTCTCCTTCATCATCTATATCATCATCATGATCTAATGAGCTAACAACACCAGAGGTCAACATTCTGTTGCGTTCCCATAATTCATTATCCTTATTTATTTGTCGTTGTTGAGCAGAAACTCTTTTCTTTTTTCGTGCTTCTAACTCCATTTCTTTCTTTTGTGTATATTCCTCAGAAACATCATCAAAGTGTCTGCTTTCATCATCACCTAGACCATACCATTCTCTATCAAGCCTGTAAATATTTTATAAAGTCAATAATTGAAAAATCAAGTCGTGATTATAATCTGTATATTTAAATATTACTTTTTAATATTCCCTTACCTCCTTTGTTCCTGTTCCCATAACTCTCTTTCTTCACCTTCTAACAATGGTGTGGCACCACTAGCCTTACGTTCTTTGATCCATGCATTATATTTATAAGAAGGTGTAAATTCACTTCTTATACTGTCTCTAACATCTCTACTACTATACAAATTTGGAGTAGGATGATCCCAAGTTGATCGTCTTCTTGGTCCTTCATCATCGTCATCGTCATCCCAATTGGTTTTTGATGTTGAATCCTAGGTGAAATAAAAAAATTAATATTAACTACACAAGCTTCAATATTAAGAATTATATTAAGTAGCAGTTTTTTACCTTTATCCTATATTTTGGAGTTTGAGGCTCATCTCTAAACCTTGGTGTCCAATCTCGGCGACTACTCCTGTCGCCTCTATTGCTGTCACCATTTCTATCCCTATCTCTATCCCTATCTCTATCTCTATATCTATCCCTATCCCTATCCCTATCCCTATCTCTGTCTCTATCTCTATCTCTATCCCTGTCTCTATCCCTACCTCTTCTTCTGTCATTTTCTCGATCCCTGGCAATTTTGTCTAACCTTTGTCTTTTCAATCTTGCCTCCAATTTTTCTTGTGCTGTTTTATCCACACCACCTGTATGCGTTGGAGTTTCCTCTGCATAAGTTCTGTACCTTCTATCTTTGGCATTCTTTGAATCTGAAGAATTTTTCGAACTATTAGGTTCTAGAGAATTTTCTCTACGCCTCTGCTCTGCAAGCTTGTCAAGACCAAAGATGGATGACTGAGGTTTCTTAAACGTATGATCGGAAGGCTTTTTCTTTGTAATAATTAAACCACCAGCTTCACTGTCAGTGCCTTCCAATCTGTACAGGTCATGATTGTCCTCCATTTTCAACTAATATTAAAAACTAACGAAAGTAAAGAGTTAAATACATAAACAAAAGGTTAGAAAAATCTTTTTATTTATTGGATCTTCATAGGTACTCACAAAACCATTATTTCCATACAATGCGTACTGTCAACAAATTCTGTACTCCAAAGTCATCAATTCTTATTTACAATCGCTCATTTTATAGTAATAAACAGCTTTACCAAAGCTCACTTTGAACACGTTCTCCAATCTTGTATATATATTTACAAAAACACATCACCACATAGCCTTAAAAATAAAGTACATAGTTTGTGCGTGTCCTATACCAAAACGTCGACAGACGACACAAGTGCTGGGAAATTCTCACACTCTCTGTCTAATTTTCCTTTGGTGGGGGCAATAAAAAGGTTCAACGGTCAGACTAATCCTACACTCAACATGATCACTTCCCCTACACTACCCCTATTCTCTTCGCCCCTCCATAGCCAAATACAACAGAGACAGATCTCTCCAAAATAATTCCATCTCTTTCCATAAAGCGGCAGCTCAAGAAACACGCACCTGACTGATCTCAGGTTAGGCAGGCACTATACACTTCTCCACTGCTGCCATTAACCGCACCCAAAAAACCAACACCTCCCACCAAACTCCCTCAACCTCCGCCACATTGGCGACCCTTCCAACCACTCCTCATTAAAAAACCACCGCCTACCGACTCCCAACCCCCCAATAAAACCGAAATTCTCACGCGACCCTCTAAAACACCCGAAAGCCCACCTGAAAATTCGAATCACGCGACAAAATAAAAAGCTCTGCCTTTGTAAAATCCATACCGAAAGTCGACGTCGCCAAGGCGCTGCGCATTGCGGTCGGCGCTCGGCCAATCGGCGAGCTGACGTCGTGACAGCCGGCCAATCGCGTTAGGCGTAGGTCCGGGTATAAAACGGCGGAGCCGCGCCGCCGCGTCTCACAGTCGATCTGTTGCCGTTTGAGGAAGTTGCATTACCCGCTTCCACCGACAACCGACTTTCGCTGCTCCCTTCTCGCTTCTCTTTCTCGAAGTCCTAGGAAAGACCAACTTTTTTATCAAAATGGTAAGGATTTATTGTTGTTTATTTAAGGTTTGTTAAGGATGGGATGGGTTGTAAGGGTTTTTTCAGGGAATTTTGAGGATGGGCTTGGGATGGATGGAATCGAGGATAGTCTAACGGTAAATCGATGGACGCGGCTCTTTCACCAACGGCCATTTTGGACGCCCGCGTTCGTGTAACGGTCGCCGCCGGCCGGCACCGCCCTAGCTTCGAATAAAATGACTCATCGGCCCTTCCCGTAATTGAGTCACCTTAATCGATATTCACTAGAAATTCACACGCGTGTAATATTCGGGGCGTTGGCTCGGTTGGGTTTCGCGTTTCCGACTTATTTTTTTCATGGTTTCTTGAGGCGTCGGCAGGATGGCGGTTGGAATTAGCGGAGCGTGACGGCGTCTTCTTTCCAGCCTTGGGTGGGAACCTTGAAATAGGAACAATGCCAACCGCCTAGCAACGCTTTCTTTATGACTGCGTGCTTTATCGTGAGATGGGAGGGTTGGTGGAGTTGGATCTTCCGGTTATTGATCGTTTCTTCGGGTTTTAGTTTTGTTAGTAACGATTGTTAGGGTTGGAGGTAATTTTGAGTTTCAACGGTATTCAATAATTTTGAGATTCTTTTAATCAATGATTTAACTTGGGTAATTTTATATCCCCCGCGAAATAATTTTTATTTTATGTTTTATAAAATGTGCCTTTTTAATTTTACTTGCATCAATTTTGCTTTTTCTAACGAAATAAATCTTTTTCATCTTTTTGCGCTAAAGAATTTCTAGGTATTGATCAGAAAACAATGTAACGTTGAAAAACGTATAATAGCTTTATAAAAGTTAGTAAAACCCAAAAAGATATATATAAAATATATATGTTAAAATCTTTATAATGTAAGTTATTAACCATCCTAGCAAGTAAGGATTTTAAAAAAATCGTTCTAAATTAATATTTAAAGTATTCCAAAATTCTGTTAAAAAATTCGATTTAAAGTCGTTGCCTAAAAAGGTAATACAAAAATTTTGAATTGGTTCTTCCTTTTCAAAGGCAAGGTGAAAGTAGCTGTATAAGGAGCTCTTGAAATTGTATTGACTTTTTTAGGCCGGTGGGCTGGCTCCAGATGCCAGACTGCCCTTATAAGGCAGCTATGACATCATGCATCCATAACAAACAAAAAAAAAAAAAAAAAAAAAAAAAAAAAAAAAAAACAGATTGTATTATGTCATCTTCTCCAAGAATGAACATGCACTGATGTCACCCATGAACCAATTCAATAAATATTACGAATTTTAAATTTTAACAATTAGTAAATTTTCAATTATAGAATGCGTTTAATTTTTTAAATTGCACTTGAAAGCCAAGTTTCTACTTTATATTGATTTTTCTTTGAGCTTGTTCAGGGTTGTGTGACTCACTGATGACTCGCCCTATTCATTATTAATATTGGGTTCCTTCAAAATAGTCCTTTTTTAGTCGTTTCAAATATCTAACGAATTTTTTGCAAATAATTTATAAAGAAAAATAATTTTTTATTAACATTTTAAAAAATTAATTAAAGTTTTTTTCAAGATTATATTAATTTTAATTCATATTTTTTATTATTTCAGCGTGAATGTATCTCAATCCACGTTGGACAGGCTGGAGTCCAGATTGGTAATGCCTGCTGGGAACTTTACTGCCTGGAGCATGGCATCCAGCCTGATGGTCAGATGCCATCAGACAAAACCATTGGAGGTGGAGATGACAGCTTCAACACCTTCTTCAGTGAAACCGGAGCTGGCAAACACGTACCCCGTGCTGTCTTCATTGATTTGGAGCCAACAGTAGTTGGTGCGTTTATTATGATTATTTCAATAAAATTTTGATTTTCTATCTTGCAAATTTTTAACAAAATATTTCTTTTCTTGCAGATGAGGTTCGTACCGGCACATACCGCCAGCTCTTCCATCCAGAACAGTTGATCACAGGAAAGGAGGATGCCGCCAACAACTATGCTCGTGGTCATTACACCATTGGCAAAGAAATCGTTGATTTGGTCCTTGACAGAATCCGCAAGCTGGCTGATCAATGCACAGGTCTCCAAGGTTTCCTGATTTTCCACTCCTTTGGAGGTGGTACTGGCTCTGGTTTCACTTCCCTCCTTATGGAGAGGCTGTCCGTCGACTATGGCAAAAAGTCGAAACTCGAATTCGCCATCTACCCAGCCCCTCAGGTCTCCACCGCCGTTGTTGAGCCATACAACTCCATCCTCACCACGCACACTACTCTTGAACATTCCGACTGCGCCTTCATGGTTGACAACGAGGCTATCTATGACATCTGCCGTCGTAACTTGGACATCGAACGACCAACCTACACAAATCTGAATCGTCTTATCGGCCAGATCGTCTCGTCCATTACTGCCTCACTCCGATTCGACGGAGCCTTGAACGTGGATCTCACTGAGTTCCAGACCAACTTGGTACCCTACCCGAGGATTCACTTCCCTCTGGTCACCTATGCTCCGGTCATCTCGGCCGAGAAAGCATACCACGAGCAGCTGTCCGTCGCTGAGATCACCAACGCTTGCTTCGAGCCAGCTAACCAGATGGTAAAATGCGACCCGCGTCGCGGCAAGTACATGGCTTGCTGCATGTTGTACCGAGGTGACGTCGTTCCCAAGGACGTCAACGCGGCTATCGCCACCATCAAGACCAAGAGGACCATCCAGTTCGTCGACTGGTGTCCCACTGGTTTCAAGGTAAATATTGGATTCACTAATACTTTATCTAATTAAATACTCACCTTCAAATTTTCGAGAAGGAAAAGTATACAATAAATTATTAAATCAATTATTTTTATTATTTCAGGTCGGTATCAACTACCAGCCTCCGACTGTTGTACCTGGTGGTGATCTCGCCAAGGTTCAGCGTGCCGTGTGCATGTTGTCTAACACAACCGCGATCGCCGAGGCCTGGGCTAGGCTCGACCACAAGTTCGACCTGATGTACGCCAAGCGTGCTTTCGTGCACTGGTACGTCGGTGAGGGTATGGAGGAAGGTGAATTCTCCGAGGCCCGTGAGGACTTGGCCGCTCTGGAGAAGGACTACGAAGAAGTAGGCATGGACTCCACTGAAGGCGAGGGAGAGGGCGCCGAAGAGTATTAGATTAAAAAATTTTGACATGACAAAAGCAAAAATTATTTAAACAAAAATAAATTTTTTTGCAAAGAGCATTTTCTTACTTCATTTACACTTCTGAGACATTCTGTATAATTTTTTTTACTCGTTTGCCGTATAATAAATTCAGTTTTTATTTCAAAGCAAATTTGCGTAATTATTATTCCTTGAGATCACAAAATTATTTTATAGGAGTAATGCCTTAAAAATAACACCTGCAACGTTATTTTTGTTTTCATCAAGCGTTGGTCAATACAATTACAATTTTTAAACAAGACGTTTACATTTTATTATATGATATGCTAAAAAAACAAATTAAGTTATTTAATACAATTGGGAAAGCAAAGATTTAAAGCAGGCATTAGATGAAAAAAAATGCGCTTAAAAACGTTCTAGATTATAGTATAAAAAATCATTTTGATAAAATAAAAAGTAAATTTACCATATAGGTAATCCTACATAAATAAGAAAATTTAAGATGCTAATAGTTAACTTTTTATTGATCAATTCATATACGTTTTAGTAAAAATTACCTAAGTGTAATAATTTAATAATTTAAGGCGGTTTTGTCTCGCTGGATTTAAAAAGGTTGCGATCTATCCCACTCAACAATGTATTGATCCTGTGCCCTTCAATTTTTAAGGGGAGAAATACCTTATCCGATGATTCATAGCCTCATAGACATTAATTAGGGTAGGTACTTCTTATATTAATTTTTTTTATTGATAAAAAATATTTTATTTTCATAAATTCAATGCAGATACAATAAAATGTATCTTCAGTATTGTTTAACTAACAACTTTTTAGCAGACTAAATGAAATACGAAAAAAATAATCTATAACATTCGTTCAAGTATTATTAAAAATAAAGTACAATGCTAAAAAAATCTTATGCTCCGAAAGCCTCTTCTTAGTTCAGACTCGAACCATGTTTTACCGACGGATATGACGTCAAAATCACCAAGAGCATATCAGTCGGTCCTGCGTACTGTCGCCCTGGTCTTGTCGTTTGTCGATCGAAGAAGGCAAGTGCGAAAATGTCGACGGTAGAACTTAATCCAAGGCCCGTCCGGGTTTCTCCTTTAATTAAGGTATTTAATACACCCTTGAAAGATTTCCCGTATATAAATAATCGCTTCGAATAATTTTGTTGATATTTTAATACATGATAACCCCAACTTATCATATGATCGAGTTCTGCAAAAGGAGTTACATAATTTCTTTTTCTTTTAATTTTGTGTACGAAATACATTATAAATAAATATATCGTTTGTTGAGAGATCGATGAGGATCCTTAAATTTTTAATATTTCAACAAGTATTAATTGTTCATCGGATGTTTATAACCTTTTGTTACGTGAGAAATGTTGGTGTTTCTTAACCTCTAAATTTTAGTTAAACTTGATGTTTGGTAAAAATTTGATTTGATTTTTCATGTTATTTTATGTGTGATAAACAATACATTTTTTTTTAATTTTATTTTATTTGTGTTAGATGATTCTTTAAAGAAAAAACTATATACTAATCTTTCAATTATTTTATAATAAATATATTTATATATTTATGTTTATTACTTTATGTAAGAAACTGTGGGCAACATGTATTTTAAATTATTTTATTGTCAAATCAGTATAAATATTTTTACACTTATTTAGTACATTAAATTAAATTTTAATAGATAAAAATGCTTAATTATACTTTTAATATTTAATCAATAGTCAATTGACATAAGAACTAATCAGTCAATATTTAATAATTGTTTTAAATGAACTAATGATATTGAATTTATATAAATAAGTTGATAAATATAAAGAAATTCTTATATTATTTATTAATTTTAATAATTTAAATAGATACATTTTTTTTTGTTAACTTATTTATGAAAAAATTAAAAATCAAATAAAAAAAGTTATTTTGAAGGTAATCAACATGTTCTGCTATATAACTGGATTATTAATTTTAAAATGAATGATATATTTCAATGAAAATAATGGCATATATATTAAAATATTTGTATTAATAATTTTTATACAACCTATAGAATATTTTTTATTAAAATGTCAATTTGATACTTACCGTCCTAAGTTTTTTGTATTGGTACCACAGATTAAGTACTTAATATAAAAAATAAAATATCAATTAATGCAATTTAATTTCAGAATATTCTATAAATTCATAATTATACAAGCATTAAGTTTCAATAAAATATAAAAAAAACTAGTAACTGATAATCTTAATGTACTAAGAATTTTATCAATTTATTTTTTTCTAACCTGATCTCAATGATGTCTTTTTTTAATTATTTTATATAGTTCAGCAGATGGTCCTTCTTAACTCTTGGTGTTTTATATGGAGCATATCATCACAATAGATTGAGTAAAAAAGAGGCTATTCTTAGGGAAATAGAGGAGAAAGAAAGACCAGCTCGTGAAGCTAAAATTGCAGCAGAGAAGAAGCGTGCTCAAGAAGGTAATTAGCTAAATATTTTACTACTTTTTTTATTATCTTAAATCAAATTTTAATTATAAAAATTTTTCATTAAACTTTAATAGACCCTTTGCTTATATTTACATATAGTCTGGTATTTTTTTGTCATCTAACATACTGTCTATATTATTAGATACATTATTTACATTTAATACAGTTTGTGTCTTCTCAGTTTTTCAAATTTTTTTTCTTATTTACTAACGCTCAGTATCTGCTCTTTTTTCATTACTTTCTCTCCTTTATCTAGCTCTTCCACTTTACTTCCATTTATGACTTTTGATTTTTGCTTTTGTGTTTTTCACTTTTATTTTCATTCATATTTTATTTTCTACTGCCCACCTCCTCATCTTCCACAATATTTTCAACCAGCTGTATGATGTAACAATTGGTAATGGTCGAAAGTATTTATTTAATTTTTGTTTTAGAAGCTTATTACAGAACATTTAAAAAATTATTTTAGATTTTGTTTCAGTAAGAAAAAAAAAATTATTAAAAAGTTATGGTATTTTATATCTTTACATATAACTTTTACAAAGGTCAAGGTTTCGGGTGAATAAAAGAAGTTTTCTTTAACAAAACTAGAAATTTTTCTATTTTGGTGATCATTATGAAATTTTGTTCGTTTTCATGTATTAAAGGGCGCGGCCGCGCCCTGATGGCAAGTTAGGTTAATACCTTTAATTTAAAGTATCATAAACCTTAAAATAACAGTTTTACACCTTAAGCAGCCAGTACCATTATTATGTCCTATTTATTAGAGATTTTCTGCGGCATGCTCGATTCTGACCGTTTCAGTGAAATAAATTGTTGTCTAATGCTTATGTTTCTTTTAAAAATTATTTTTAATTTTTTGCAACTAAAAAATTTTTTAAAAATTCATTAGTAAAAAGAAAAATGACTTTTGAAAGATATCAGTAAAATAGTTTTTAACAGAAAAGTGCTCCGCTTATGTTTTAGTATAATTCATAAGGAATGAAATAGGCATTAGAAAAAAAATTTGTTTTACTGAAATGATCAAAATCGTGACAGGAAATCGCTACTAAATAGGACGTAAAAACAGTACTGACTTAAGGTGTAAGGTTATTATTTTAAAGTCTGCAATGCCTTAAATTAAAGGTATTAATGTGTACTTTAGGAAATCATTTTCAGGACCATGTGTAAGCTTAGGGTTTTTGATACTTTAACATTTTTTTTTATTGTTTAGTACAGTTTTTTGCTAGTTTTATTAAATAAATTATTTTTTCAATTAAACTATGAAAATAAACTATTAGAGTATATAGCCTGAGAATACAAGCAGCGTAATGATTCCCAGATGCTCCGATTTTTGGAATCCATTTACACCTCTTTCAAAAAATTTTCTAGCTTACGAATGACCCTGTTAAAAAAGTTAATAATACATCAATAATTTTAATTTAAAAAACATATTAACAAGTATAAAACTATATGTATTCAATATGGTAAAATGGGGAAAGATGCCACTTTAGGGAAGGCGTCACATAGATTTTTATTTTTTACCTAGTGGGAGGAAAATATCACTTTTCTTTACTGTGCTCGATCGCAAAGATTGCAATTTCGGACTCGCCAGGGAAAAAAATAGTATACGCTCCACGGGAGAACACAAAGAATGCCTCAGGTCGCACGATTGTCACCCTCGCCTTCAACTTGGGTGACAATTTCCATGATCAGGGACATTCTTTACTTTTGCTCTCTAGGTGCGTAATATACTATTTTTTTAAGTATTTATTATGATTAAATATTTAGTCACTTAAATATTTGAAAATTCTACGTTGCTATCAGTTATTTTTCGAGCAACTATTAAAATAAAAATTTTTTTAAGTAAAATATGGAGGGGAGACTGGGGTAAAATCTTGATACTTGGACAAAACCGGAATTTTTCATTTCTCTGGTACTATTATAGTGCCTTCGATATAATAGTTATGGTGTCTCTTTAATAATGTTCTTGTCTCTTTAATAATGTTTAATAAAGTCACATATTATGGTCCATTATATCCCTCCTCGAGACTTTCGGGAATAATGTGCCACTTTATACGCGATTTTTTGAAGAAAGAAGTAGTCATTATCGCTAAGGTGGGAATAAACAATGTTTTTGCGCTTTTGTATTAATTATGAAATCTTTAATTCCAATTAAAATTTATTTTGAAAGAAATATTGAATGTATTTTCACAAATATTTCGTTTTTGCTAAACAAGTCAACTTTATTTACCTACATCTAAACTAAATGCAATTCTAGTGTTTAGTATTTTTATTATAATTTTATCTATTTTTAATTAAACAATTTTAAAAAAGTATCTGGTTTTACCTCTGTTTCCCCTAATATATAAAATATCATAGTCTTTATTAAATGAACACTGTATGAAGGTACGATAATATTACTATAATATCTTGCTAAATACACGAGTATTGGTAATATGTGGCGTCTTCCGCGTACTATTACTGAAATTGTCAATTTAATACTATAAGTTTTACTTGTTGTTAATTATTTATTAATTAAACTTATATGAAAGATTTGTTATAAGTTTAATTAATCAATAATTAATTATTAACAAATAAAATTTGTAATATAAAAATGGTAACTTAAATTTTTATATAAATTTTTTCGTTAGTTATGGCATCTTTCCCCGCTTTACTATATATATATATTAGTATTTTGAAAATGATTATTTTCACTTACATAATAATACAAATTATTTTTTTCAGCTGAACTGAAGATGTTAGAAGAATTGAGCAAATCTGTGAAATAAAATCGTTCAACTTCTGATAGTGTCTGTTAAATCAATTTAAAATAATTTTCCTGTAAAATATGTTTTATTCAACAAAATTTTTCAATAAAATAAACGTTATGTTATAAACATGTGAACGCTGAAAATATACAAAATAATACAGAATCGTAGTTATCTATTTCAAGTTGTATATTAAACCCTATCATTACTTGTAACTAACAAAATTAATAGTCAGTCTACTCAAAATAGTTATTAAAATATAAGAACTTTTATAACCACTATATTTTATATTTAATAGTACATTTCAATACAAGTGCAAGAAAGTGATAGCTTCGCGGGGACGAAAAGGCCACGCGAGGTTCAAATCACTTCGTCGCTGATGTTTCGAACCGTATTTTTTGGTACGACATGCACAAAGCGAGATTTAGCATATGCTTTTTTTGTTCGTGCAAAATCAAACTTTGTGCATTGAGTGTCAAAAAATTAATATTTTGAGGCTTATATTATCTATCTTTATAATTATAAGGACAGTATCACTTTATAGTTCTAAAGCGAGACAGATTTTTGTGAGAGTGGATAGTGCAGAAGGATCGAGACACAATAATAATTGAACCATATTATACGATGAGAGAGTTAATTTATTGTGGGCAAGTATACGTACTTAGCTATTTACTGTTCTTGCTTCGAATTTAGACTAGCTGACGCACATGATGTAGGATGAAGAATCCCGGGATCTCAGTCATACTTATACAATACACGCGGAAATTTTTAATTGCCATTCAAATATAATTTCATCATTATATAGTCCGCGAAGACTATGCATTTGATTCTGTGATCGAGATAACAGAGAATCTGATGAAAGTAGAGATTGAATAACAGCGGGGATAGACGACAACCTTGTGGAATGTCCTATTATTTGTGCCAGCTCTATCGAAATAAAGCTCTACCCGAAATCATGGCCAATAACTCGATGATGACTTTATCATTGATGATTTTTGTGATAAACTGGATCCAAGACGATGGAAGGCCGAGATTAACTATAGTACCCCTATCAAAACCTAAATTGAGGGTATCGCGTGCCCTTCATCAATATCCAAACCAAGTGCTCCGATTTTGCAGTAGCAATCGCTATATCCGTATGAAATGACAAACAATCGGCGCATTAAGAATAACACGTGTCGAGCTTCTACCCACCACCATTGAAGTTTGTCATTTAAAATCCTTTCGAGAGTCCTCTGCATAGCGGGAGTCAGCGAAATCGATCTTTAGTCTCTACCGCCGCTCTTCGGAACGAAACACGTACTTTGAATTTTTTTCAGTCGCTGGAGTATCATTTTTTCTCCTAGGAAAACATTGAATATTTTGTAGAGAAGCTGAACCCCCTCCTGGAGCAAAGCCCTCAAAACAGCATACGTGAAGCCGTCTAAGGCAGGAGTAGATCCCACCCTAGCTTTATTAATGGTCTGAATTTTGTATATTACGCGCCATATTGGCATATTCACTTCGTGGCGCTCGTACACGTCGGAATATGCCAAGAGCACGTATCCGAGCAGCAGAGAGAAAGAGCTCGCTCTTTTCGCCCAGAGTCCGCCTCCGGAGGAACATCGCCAAGCAATATCGACCCAATCAACCGAAGAGCTTTTGACAGACGTCTGACCAAACTCGACCTGCATCTACTGCGACCTAGTGACATCTCAAATGCGCACCCTCACCTTGTCAATCGTGTTTCGACTATGAAAAACCTCCAATAGAATCTATTTCTGTGTTTTTCAATAAAGCGGAAATTGTTTGGAACTGGAACCATGACTTTTTAATTTTTTTTCAGATGTCCAAATGTTTTGCCACAGGTTTTTCCATATCATTCGATCATTTCTAAGCATGGGATCTCTTTAAAGTTATGTAGGACCTCGCATCTTTCCGCAGCTGCCTCGTCGCATTCTGTGTTTCTCCATCTGGCGTGTTTATATCGCCTGGTATCCAATCTGACGCATAATTAACCACCAGAAATATCCATACATGTTACTCGATAAAGGAGGATCCCCACGGCTATGTAGGAAATTGCCCCGCAAGAAAAACGTACAAAACCATTGCCATCGTATAGAGCATAAAAAAACATGCAAATTAAAAAAAAGGG
>JAPYZA010001130.1:0-23450 GCA_030522685.1 Eupelmus azureus | reverse complement strand
AGAAAAAGATGAAGAAGGTAGACGAGGTGCGCAACAGAAAAGAGCGCCAAGCTCTGTCGCTTTATTGGTTTTTCCGGCGAGGCACTTCTTTTTAATGCGGTCTCGCCTGCGTCACCGGAAAAAGGCTCGGAAACGAATCGAAGGAAAGAGAGTCGCGCCCGAATGAAAAGCGGATCTTAGAATTAGAGAGGAGAGCGCGGAATTTTTTTCCGCGCGCTCTCTTTATTTGCGGGAGAACCGGGACAGAGGAATTCAAGTGATACGAAAGAGTCTTTGCTGCTCTTCGCGCGGGAGAGTGGAAAAAGACGCGTTTGTTTGTTCGTGCAGTGCTCACCTGTCGGCGCGCTTTTATGTTTTCTTTTTTTCATTTTCATCCGCTAGCGGGACGCGGCTGCGGTTACGGATTAACGGATCTCGCTAAAAATGACGAGATTTCCGAGAGTTCTCTTGTCTTTCCGGACAATGATTGAGTCTGGAAGCGCAGGTGGAGCGCGGAGGACGGCGATCGATTTAGCTCTTGTTTTCGCTTCTCGTAAATTCCCTTCGACGAGATTAATTTACTCGCTTAGCAGTGTTTTTTCGCGATTAGTTCCCTTCCTGGCCAATATTTTTTTTTTTTTTTTTTTTTTTTTTTTTCTTTTTTTTTATTTTTGGGCTTTCGGTTTTTTTTTTTTTTTTTTTTTTTTGAAAAATATAGAGAACGCTTTTCGAAGATAGCCAGACTATATTTTTCGGTTTATTTTTGACGTAAATAAATCTTTTGACTTTTGCGCTTTCATATTGACAAGCCTTTAACTGAGATACGCGGAAATGAGTGTGAGCCAAGTTATGTTTTATGGCTATAAAGTGTGCTTACCAACAATAAATTGTATTTGACTTTTTTAATTTCCGGATCGTGTGTTTTTACACTCGTACTCGCGGTGCATATGAAGAGAGATAAGCACGTATTCCGAGAATTTAAAAATGTTCGAAACGTGTAACATGTTTTCATAATTAGATGAAGTATGCACTTTGTTTTTCTTTTAGCGGAAACCGGGAACGTAGTTAATTTTGTTTTTCTAATTTGAAATTTTCAAGCGGAGCCAGAAAAGATTACAAGAAGTGTAATACTACCGAATTTTTTCCCTATTTTCGTGCCGACATTTTTTACGTTAAAAGTTAAAAATAAGGTTTTTTCGTAAACGTAAATTTTGCTCGTGTAATATCCGAGCCACGTACTGAGATGACGTCGCGAAAATGAGAAGCGCAGCCAGCGCGTATTTTTAAATTTCGGTAACATTGAATTTGATATTCGGGGGGGAAGAAGGAATTGCCGAATTTCTCGAGGAGCGGGAGAACATTTTCATGCACAAATCGAATACCAATACTTACTTTCAAATCAAGAGTAACCCAGAAAGTCATTCAATCATACAACAGGCATATCCCGGTAAAGTTAGTAAGTCCTCTAACGCGATATTACATTTTTCTCTAAACTCATATAACTGCTCTTAAAACTACCTACAGTTTACCGTTTAAGGTGAATTTGGCCGTACACCAAAATAAAATATAATCGCATCGATCAAAGTATTTCAAAACAAAGCAGACATCCATATATTTCATTTCGGCTGGCCGCTCGCCCGCAATATCTGCAAAAGAGAAAAACGAACATTTTTGGCGTAACAGCATTATCTCGTCGACCGGCGCTTTGTAACACGTCAATTGGTAACAGATGGAAATGTCATTTTTTTGCGATTGGCAAAATTCTACCGCTGTTTTTTGGTCTTCGGCGAGCTGTGCGGACTTCTGCTGAAGGCTGACAGTGACGAGCGCGTTCGCTCACTCAAAAAGGTTGTGATGACGGCTAGGGCCCTTAATTGTATGGGCAAGCATCACACCCAGGTCGAGTGAGTTTACGTGGTCGTCATTTTTTGCTTCTTCTTCTTCTTCTGTGGCTACATTTTCTTGGTCTTGCTTTGTTTTTCTTTCTTGATTTTATATAGGTATAATTTTTGATCGTTAAAGTTTATAGTTGAAATATATATTTATAATAGGAAATTAATTTGATATTCATAGTATCCAATTGCTTACCATTAACGCAATTACAAATCGTATTACAATCAATAGAAAACGTGATCGAAATACAACGTTAAAAGCCAATCGGATGATGAAATTCAATCATTAAAGAGCTAATTGTTCAACAAATTATTTCGTATTTATATATCAATCGAAAATCTTAATTGAGTTTTCAAATTCGGATTTTTTAATCAAATCTTTCTTTAGTGTGCTTTTGCAGTTTCAATAGCATAGATAAAGGAAAAACAAGAGAGCCGGGCTTAGGTAGCCCTTTTGTTGGAGAGTGTAGCAACGACTCTGTTAGGTATAAAAAAGGGATTAACGAACGATAGTTTGCAACTGGCGAAAAAGACGATTAAGTTTTCAGCAGGAGCATTTGAAGCCCAACGTTAACGAACCCCTTTGATGTATCAAGTTTCACATTAGTTTCAACGCGCGTATGGACAAAAGTTTTATCTTGGGTACTCTCTGCGAGCGATGAAACTCGCTACGGTTTAATTACTGAAATTGTTTAAAACTGGATATCCGCTTATCGAAAATTTTCATTTATAAATGAAGAATGAAAATTATTACCGAAAAAAAAGGTTATTATTGGAAAATTATACTATGAAGGATGGAGTTTCTGATCATTTTTTAGTTTGAATTTGGTTATCAATAAAAACACGTTTTTATAAAATGATGGAATAATAAAGTTAAAGGGTGAAATGAATAGATCATTTTTACTACAAAATTAAATGAACATTTATAATTTAAAACGCAAATAGGTGATCAAAAATACCGCCCAAGTGATCAGAAACTAAGTCTTTTATGGTACTACAAAAAATAGTTAGTAAAATAACTTATTGTTTAATGTTTTCAGTAGAGTTTGCACATAAATAAATGAAAGACAAATTATATATTATTTAAATTTGATTTGTTTTGTAATTGTAGTTTCACTTTATTTGACTTTAATTCGTATAAGATCGCAATTTTGATACTGTTAAAATTCAATTACCGAAAATCAATTTTATTTCACAAGACACAAAAACCACTATAGTGGAAAAAAATAAAAAACAAATTTTTTTTAAAAATTAAAAAAAAATTTTTATTTTACAATTGGTTGAGCCACTACCGTAACTTTCCCGTCCTCTAAAGGTTGAACAAACCACATATTTTTTTACAGTCTAATACTTGATAATATAATTTACAATCTAAAAACCAAGTAATCATGAGTTTCCAAAATACATAATTTTTTTTACTACAAAAACAACCTTACCAAACGATCTAACGCATCGCCTCGTGAAAAAAAGACACAGCCAACATTGAAACGAACGCTCCTCACTACAGGCTTAAAGCCAGCCGAAAGGCATCCGCTCAAATTCGCGCGTCAAGCTGTTAACTGTCGAGGATCCGAGCAAGTAGCGCGCATACACGACTGACCCCGCAGGCAACGCATGCACACACAGCCACACAGATGTATCGATCCTCGACGAAACTCGAGCCGCTTCGGCCAAATACGATCCGCCTCTGCATCGGCGAATCCATAGAAAAAAGCCGAGTAGTCGGCGGCTGCAGCAGGAGCAGCAGCGCAGCAGCGTAACGTGATATTTTTTCCCTAAAGTGAGAATATATTCCGCGCTCTCTCCACCCTCTTCGATTTTAAATTCGAGCGCGCGCTCGCGCCTTACTCGATTTCGAGCTCGCCGAGGGCGTGCTCACGTCTTCACTTTCCTCTTTTGTTTCTCGCAGCGTTTTACTTAGAATGCACTTTTCGCAGCCGGATGTACACGAGCCGGAGGGAGCTGGGAGGTGGGAGGAGAGAGAAAGCGAGGGTATATTTTAAGGGAAAGAAGCACGCGACGACAAGTGCTTCGCTCGTATAAATATGCAAACTTTTGGATACGCGCGCACGTGTAGAAGTGATAGAGGAAATTTTTATAGGGCTTTGAGTTTAAGAGCTGGTGCCGCGCGGTATCTCCGGCTCGTAGATTTTCATAAGTCTCCGCGGTAGCTGGGTTACCCACTGACTAGGGATAAAATTTACTAGCTGCAGTTTGATCTTTTAGTTTGGCTGATATTGGCCATTGCAGTAGAAATTTACATCGCCCGGGCTTTAGTAGGGGATCTTAACTTTACTGTGCAAGCGCCGCTAAACGCTGCCGAGGAAAAATGGAAATTCGAAGGTAAAACGATAATCCTCGACTTGAAATTTTTCGAGATCCCGAGAGATACAGAATTACATTGCGCTACAAAGGTGGATATAAACTTCATATCGGTTAACATCACTGAGCTGGAATAACAGTATTACTCTAGTTACTATAAAGTAGCTGGATTATGTAAAGTTATGTATAAACTAAATAAAATTCAAATTACAGTTTATAGACAGTTAATCATTCCCTTTTTCGTCTCATTTACAAACCTGTATAACAATAGCCTGTTAAAATTCACAAACGTCGACTTATTACAATAGAATAGTTAGCGACAGGAAAACACATTTAAAAAGTGTATTTTCCAAATTCGCAACATTTCGAAATTACAATCCTCGCAAAGCACATGCACTAATTCGCTCGAAAGCGGCAAAGCGTCGCACTAAAACTGCGCACTCACTCGAAAGTTTCGAGTGGGCGCGCGCGCAACACCTCCGCCCGACTGTCATCATCCCGAAAGCTGAAACCTTTTTCCGCAAACATTTCGTTACCAGAAAACGCCTCTCTTTTTGATGCTCGCTCGGATAAAAAAAGCGAAACTCTCTTTTCGAATGACGCGCGTTTCGAAATGGAGCGAGCGCGCGGCGCCAAAGGACGCGCTAAAAGGCTCAGGGCGAGCGTCAAAGTGTGACGTATTAGCGCTAAAAGGCACACGACCCGGCTCGCTAATTAATGCCGAGATGGGCTGTCTGTATCGGGGGAAAATGAATTTAGGAGGAAATGGGCGGTGCGGGTACGCTGCTGATCGCGCCGAATTGCGATCGATTAAAATGATGCTTTGTTAATTGGTTTTCGAAAGGTGGGCCCTTTGATTGTCTGTAGGGAAATTTAGTAAATTTATATGGATAAATTAGTACAAATGTTAGGTGCTTACTTTATTTATTTTATAAAATTTGTTTTAGTATTTGCTTAAGGTACACGTATTTTTCTAACCGGAAACAGGTAATAAATCGCTGTAAATTCCAAGAACAGTATATTACATTTTGAAGTTTGATCTGAAGTCAGAGGGCGTATGTAGGAATAAGGTCGCAGACATTGTGTAATCGATTGCTCAGTTTACTTGTCACGTACATTGTTCTAGTAGCTGCCTTGATGGTATAATTATATTGCATAATTGGTACAGGAATATGCTAAACGTGTAACGTCAAATCTGCATGTAACACGTATGTAATGCATTATAATGTAATGAATATATTAATTGCTCGGCAAGTAAGCAATTTCACGTAAGGTTAAACATTAAGGTTAGACAATTAAACTTATTAATACTTCAATAATTACAATGGAATTTGTTCAGATTTAAGTCCTATAAAGTTCAAAGAATATTAAAGGAATTTTGATATTTTCATATAAGAGCAGCTCGCTCTTATTAACACACATATGCTATCCTTACACAGCACTTCATTTAGTTGAACTAGAGTAGGCGGAGAGAAGCCGCGTTGTTTTCCCGATATACAGCCTGAATAGTCCTTGCCTCGAGAGCTACCTTTAGCACGGGAAAATAGAATAGGATTCCGCTGTTGCTATGTTAAATATTTGGTATTAAAGTTTAGATTATCGTGAATTGCGAATGATTTAACAAAGAACATTTAATTAATGAATGTGTATTTCATTAAAATTTTTTTTTAAACATTCCCTTGGAAATATATTGATAATAATACAATCACTTTAATTAAAAAGCAGAAAATATATTTTTAAGTTTCTCGGCAAATATCAAGCCGAATTTTTTTTATCAAAGCACGAGCCAATAAACAAAATCACATAAACCGTAATAAAAACGTACCTCCCAATCTTAACCAGATATCACAGCCAATTCAAATCCAATTAGCAAACCAATATTTTCTCAATCAGCAGGAAAAATAACCTCAGTCGAACCTCTTTCATCGAAAACAAGCCCATCTCCCGAAAGCTTAATCACCCCTCTCTACACCGCCGACTCACTCTTCTCTCCAAAACGTATTTTCATTGCCACTCCCCGGCTCTTCTTATCACCTAGCTCCCGAGGAGAAGCGCCACCTTCTCTTTCAAGACGTCGCCAAAGATTACAAGCCGTAGCCTAGGAGAAGGGGGAAATGATTTGATAACATCGCAGAGAGGCGAGCAAGAGCTAGAGAACGAGAGACAGATAGACAAAGGAGCGAGCGAGAGAGCTGCTGGCGGCGCCACACGTCATTTAATTATCTCGGCCGAGCTCTCTGCGTCTCGTGATTAATGGCTAATTAAGTCGCGGCGTCGCGCGTCAGCCAGCCTCCACCCCCATCCGTCCCTCTACATACATACAGCCGCGCGCGTGCCATTTATTCGCGCGCGCGCCGGAGACGCGCGCATTATGCTGATGGTGCAGTCGCGCGCGAGAGCCTGCTATGTAACGCCGACCATTGGTCATGCCGCGGATGGCTTGCGGGATTCGCTGCTGGATGGAGCGCCGAAGCGTGCCGAGCTGTCGGTTGATGTTTATGGCTAGATTGCTGGGTTGGTTTTTTTCCATTTGGGGATTGGGGATGGTAGGGGGTTTTTTTGGGGGCTGGTGAAGATTTTTTGGGTTTGCGGTGTGGGATTGTGGAGGAATTTTAGAGGATAACGTTTCTCGTGATCTGGTTAATACTTTTTGATAAAAATATTCTTTTGAAATGAGAGATGAAACGGTATAAAACCTCGGGGTTGAAGAGAATGGATATCAGCATGTCAGTAGAAACAGCGGAGTACTGTTAGACGGGCTTCATTTTTTAGCAGCCTGGGGGGTTTGCGTAATATTTCAAATGTTTTCATTTACTCTGAAGCTTATTTCTTTTTCATTAAATCTATATTTTAGATCGATACGCATAAATTACTCTTACATTCACCAGCAAAACCGCAACGTTATAAACACCACCGTTTTCTTTCGGCAATACTACCTACAACGACTCTAAAATACTTCGACGCAGTACATCTCATCCGCGGATCCTCCCAAAACCTGCAAAAGAAATCACGATTCCCCCCTCTCAACAAGCGATAAAACCCCAGCAGCAGCAGCAGCAACATCCTAAATCAGGGAGAAAAAGCCCCCGTCTGAAAAACAACGTCGACGGAAGGGGCCGAGCTCCCACAACGCATCCATATACAAGCTGGCTAAGCACGGCCTCGCGACCTACACATGCACTCCCCGCCCACACGCGAAAACCTTAAAGCCAGCGCTGCGAGAGAAAAACGCCTTCTACACCCGGTGAGCTTCCCCGGCGAGTTTCAATCTCGGCGATGGAAGCCGCCAGGACGCAGCTATATATAGCTCAGACGCACGCGAAGCTACCCTCTACCATTACTCTTTTTCTCGGCGGCTACGCGCGCTCGATTTCAAAGGATGCGCGCGCGCGGAGCGCTTGTAAATTCAGTCGTGCGAGCTCACCTACTTTTTCGATTTCGCTCAGGTAAAGAGAGAAAGCGGCGCAGGCTCTCTGAGTGCTCGGCGGAGCTCGTCTGTCTTACGCGGCGTGCACTTGTAAATGCTCGGCTTTTTGCCGAGCGCGCCTCTTTCGCCGCTGCGTCTTTTTGGCTTTTTTCTTTCTCTCGCATGCAAAGTTTATGCCGATGCTGACTTTGCCAGCGACGAATGTTTTGACTTGCTTTTTCCTCGCTTTTTCGGGCTCCAAGTTTTTACGGCCAGTGGCGTCGAATGGAAAGTTTATTGGGAAAATCGTTTTCTTGTCATATTAAAAGGACGTTGATTGCTGATGGTTGTTTTGTTTCTGACTCGCTTTGAATTCGGGTTTTGTATGGTGATGTTTATTGTTACTAACAAGTTGATGCAACTATGTAATTAGTCGGTCAGAGTATTGTGTACGTAGCTTTTTTACGTAATTATACTTTGATACAGACTGTGTATAATTAACCACGACAGATTGTATCGCTTGTGATTACCTACATAATTACTTGCAATTATTCGAGGGTTGATTATAAAAGGAGGATAAATCGGCATGCAAAATGATATTCTGATGATTATGTGTTTGTACTGATTTCTCCAAATGTTAAATATGACTCTTGCAAAATTTTACATATTAAAATGTATAAAGTCTATTTTATATGATTTTTGCTTCATGCAATCTATTGTGCCCGTACATTCAATCAATTAACTAAATAATAGTCAATTGAATATACGCAAAATGATGGATCGAAACCCAAACCAACCTGATTCCCACAGACACACGAACAACCTCCAACCCAAAATTCAAACCCTCACCCATTTAATCCAAACCTCACCAGCAACCCCCGGACCTTCTTAGACCCATTCGAAACACACACACACACCCGGCGTAAACATGCGCGCACGCGCGCGAATAAAACTTTTATCGGCCGCCCCGCACTCGACTTTGCGCTCAGCAGAATATTTACAGCAAGCAGAACACAGCCGCGCCACTCGCGAGCCCGTTACTTTATAAATGCGCGTACGTAGCAAAGTCACTCTCTGGCGTGTAATACATCGCAAAGTGCTCTAATGCGATTTCGACGGGGGATGAAAATGAGCTTTCATCAGGCTGCGCCGCTACCGCCGCGACTAAATGATCAAAGTGCGCCGGTTCTATATAGTGTCTCTCTATAACTAGCACTTAACTCTTTTTTGCGACCCCCTATCCACTCGTCAGTTCGCTTCTACTCCATCGAGCTGATGATAAAGCGAACGCACTCGCGCTTTTTTTTAGAATTTCAGCGGGCTTGGTACTACTGTTCGTTATCCGCAGCGCTTTATTATGTGGATGACCCGGAGCAGTCTCGTTTGCCGAGAATTTCATTATACTTTTGCTAGGTCCTTTGTGTGTAATAAGTTCAAAAATAAATTTCAAAGCTAAAAGTTCCGTGGGAGCTCCTGGTGCGGTATATACCCACGCGCGTGCTTTTTGTCCCGTGAATTTTTCAATTATATTCGTAATTTTATTGCCGGCCTTATTCTATCTTAATTATCTTTTAATTAAGCTTTTCCAATATAAAAGCATTATCCTAGTTTTGTACGGTAATGTACTCTTCTGCGTATAATGAAAGAAGAAATTAATTTATAATGTCCATTACTTAATAAAGCATTTATAATAACCTTCTTGCTGTCGTATTTCAGTTTGTTAATTAAAAACATTCCCGCGGAATAATCCGGTAATTAGAAATATAATCGGGTCCAAAAGTTAATATGAAACTGAATTAGAGCAGAAAGAAATCTAAGCAAAGAACTCCGCACATGTACTAACATTACACCCACAAAAAAAATAACGGAATTCTTTGCATACCGATAAAAATAAAAATTCCGCATCAGTGCGCAGTGCGCAAAGAGACAATGGGATGCACGCTGGCTGAGCGATGGACCGGCGTCAAGAGCAACTTTCTTTTTCTTCTCTCGCGGCTGCAAGAAACGTCGCGGAAATCTCGAGTGTACTACGCTCGTGAATTTTTGTCCAAGAGCTTGAAAAATTCTCCAACGCGCGCCGGGGGCGAAAAAACTGTAGCATGAGAAGAAAGACGTGTTGGGGACGTTTGACGTGTTAAGGATTCTTTGTTTTATGTGCGTTTAATTGGGTGGTTAAATAGAAGGGGGGTGAATATAGAGTGGTTTTATAGAATGGTCTTTGTAATTACGTTTTTACGAGAGTTTCCAAAGTTTGTTAAGTAACTGATTTCTATTGGAGCTAAATTGAAATGCTTGTGGTAATTAAACATTATCAATGAATAATAGTACATTTCGATACAGGTGTGGAAGGTGGTTATTTGCCTCGTGAGACGTTTTTCGCCCGAGCGAAGCTGTCTGGAGACTTATACGCTTTCAGTAATGAAGGATAAAATTTTAAAAATGAAGGTATTGTTTTTAATTTCAGGAACTTAATGAAATCAAGTTATGAAAACATGTAATAATAACGATATTAAAATAAATGTTCATGTTTTATAATTGTTTTCATGATAAAATGCATAATACAATTATTATAATTAATTTCTGATTTACTCATCTGAATAAATGAACGTAAATAAATCATGTTCGACTTTAAAAGAAAAAAATTACCAAACACATTTCTCCCTCAAATAAACATTCTCCTCACAAAACCGGAACCCCAAGCAAATTCGAAAAACCCGTCTGCATCTCCAAAGTGTAAACAGCGTTCGAAGGCAGACGGAAAGGAAAATCAAACGACGCAAGCGCAAAGTAGGTGACGTTCAAACCAACTAAACTGTCATTGCTAGTCAGCTCGACAATCGAAAGCAGTTTGTCGTGTTTACCGCGAAAAGCTCCGAGACTTTTTCAAAACGGAACTCGCGCCTCGTGTTTTCTTTAACATATCCGCGCCTTTCTTTTCGCCATCAGCGCTCGCGCGAACTTTGCGACTATACGCGCGAGCTGAACACGAGTTTAGAGCTTTGTTTATTTGAGAGAATGTTCGAAGAGAGATCGACGGAATGTGTGCAAGCTGTCGCATGTGTCGGACTGTGACTTTTGCCGATGTAAGTTAAAAGCCAGAGTTTGGTTTGCTTATTTGAAGTTGGAGGAGTGTAGTGTGAACGTAAGTTTATGTAACGTTGGTGTTTACAGTTTTGGTGAGCAAGAAAGTTGAGTAGAATATAACTTACGTTTTATGTACCGGCTATACATGTTTTTGAACAAGATTGTCGCCAAGGATTATTGACACTTACCTAAAACAAATAAAAAGGAAAAAATTGTAATAAACAAGCATAAAATTACTAACATAATAACAAATACATGAATAATAACAGAAATCCCTCAAATCAACCTAAGCCCACCCCATCTACATCCAATCGCGAAAAATCATTCCACTCCGTCAAACCGAAATAAGGTCTCGGCCCTGCGAGAGGAAACAATATTTCTTCAATCTCCAAAGGCGAAACGAATGTATTTTTCCGAATAAATAAATGTCAATGCCCGTCGACACTCTTCAGCCCTGACTAGAAGCATCCTCTCCAGCACCCCCTTACGCGACTCACAGCCACTTGCAAATCGTAATCATCCATCTCTCTCTCTCTCTCTCTCTCTTTCTCGCATCTTGCAACTCCCCTTTTGCTCTCCGCGAGTAAAGTCGAAATCGATGATTCAATTATCGAGGTGCGCTCTCTCCGCGCGATATCTGGGGAGCAGAAAGGCGCTCCTTTAAGATTTCCCAGGAGGCCGCGGAGAGAGAGAGAGAGAGAAGGTATAGAGGAAAAATTCAGCGTCCCCCTTTTCTTTCTTTCGTTTTTTATCAGCGCGAGCCTGAAAAGCAGAAGCGCGTGCTAAACTGGCTGTAGACGCTGCGCAGTAGTAAAAGCCGAGCTGGGTCAGACTCGAGCGCGAATCTCGGGCGCGGACTCGCGCTGCCGCGGAGGCTTAATAATTTCGCGATATCGCGTCGCAGGGGAGAATGCCTTTTTCGACTTTATCGAGAGCTGGGCTATTGGATTGGCCGGGATAAAATGAGATATGGAGTTGTGAATGGAGGAGGTGGGCTGGGGGTAACGAGGGAGATTGTGGGAGTTTTTAGGGATTGTGAAATTAATTTTTTAGTAGAGCGTGGAAGTACGATGAGTAAACTCAAAAATAGCGAGACAGGTGTTTTTAAACTTGTATTTTTATGCGTTGTGCTGGCTTTTAGTTAAACTGAAAATTCATTTTTCATGAAAATTTTCTGCTGTAAAATTATGTATATTTTATGTCAACGTCAATCTTACTTTGCAGCGTGCATAATTTAGCCCTAAATTGCAAAATTAATTAAGTAGACAACAGAATATTGTTGTCGTGCACGAGGATCCCCGGCCACTTTGCATTATTACTACCTTATTCCAGAGCCCAAACGTGAATTAAATATTCAGAATACCCAACTAAACACAAAAGAGCAGAGAAATACCCCTGGCTTAGACGTGGAAGCCGACGGAGCATTTTCAAAACACACGCACTGTTTTCTTGGCACTTGAAAAATGCATTCCACGGATGAGCATTTTCGTAAAACGCATGCCTAGCCCAGCTTCTCGGCTATGAAAGGCTTGTTGGTCGCCTAGGGGAAGCTGGCGCCCGCGAAAACAACGAAAATTCTCAACGCGCGTTACATTGTCTTCTAGCAGCTATGCAGGTAAGTGAGGGGTGAGAGGCTTTACGACGTGGCGACGACGACGATTTTCAAGACTGCGAGATTTTCTTGTTTCTGTAGTGCGCGCGTTTTATTTGCTTCTTTGTGCGGTTAGACGTAACTTTTGGTTTATTTTGTAGATGGATTATTAAAGCGAGAAATAGGAAAATACGAATACACTGGATCGATTTGAGTCAAAAATGAGTTGTTATTGAAAAATCAATAACGATTAGAACGTTTCCAGAGCGTATCGAGCCCGTAACTTTTCGACTTTCAATATCAAATTTCCCATTGAATACACACACGTTAGTGCCTATAAGCGGCCATTACAAGAACCCTCTCGCTCTCTCGAATTTTCCCAAGTAAAAATCCGACGAAAGCCTAGCCTCCGCGTAATAGAGAAGCCAAGCGGAAAACTAGAATCCAATTGGCCGAGCGGCCTGACCGCTCTAAGGTACACATATAATAGAGCCCGTAAAAGGAGCGTAGGTGGATATAAGCGTATATCGATATGTCGCCTCGGCGCGATCGTTTCTTATACGAAGGGAGCCAGCCAGAAACAGGCTCTGATAAAGCTCGTAGAGCCACATTTTCCTCGGCCGGCTTTTTTCACCCTTATACTCTCTTCGTGCGCTCTAATTCTTCGGCCGCTCATAACCAGATGTCCTCTCTTTTTCTCTTTATGACTTTCTCTCTCGGTAACTTGAGCGCCGAAGGGAAACTTTTACGCGCCGAGGGAATTCTTTCCAGGACTGTAGGTAAAAAAAGAAGGATTTAGACCCGAGAAAATGTCTTTTTTTACCTTAAATCTATTTTTGGTCGAATGGGATTTTAAATTAGTAATTGTTCATGTGTTTAATACTCATTGTGAGGATCCGTTTAATTAACGCGGAAAATTAAATTAAAGCAGAAATTCAATCGACGATCGGAATTCTCGCACTTTATTCCAAGCGAGATTATTGGCATAACTTCGCATTTCCCAGCTGACGGGCATTCGATAATCCTCTCGCTTCAGTCAGCCTTCTAAGAGAAATCAAGCAGCAAGGCCGAAACCCATCTTACAAAGAATTTCCCGCGAATCCAATTAATTCAGCCCAGCGAAATAGCGAATTATCTAATTAAAACATTTCGGCGACTCATATCCGAAAAGCGCCAGCTCCGCACGTCCGGCCGCGAAATCCAGCCGGCCCCTTTATTCTCTATTCTGGGCTAGCGGTGCGCCGTAATAACGCCGCGCGCGAAATGGAATTCTGGAAAGCATCCAGCAGCGATTTCTCGCGCCAGCGTTAAAATCTCCGATATCCGTTTTGTCGCCCGAAAAAAGATTCTCCCCCAGCCTCTCTCAGCACTATTACCTACTTTCTCAGCTCCTCTCTTTCTCTGAAAAGAGAGCCGGTCGATCGGGTTACCGGCGAAAAAAGCGAGAAAAGCCGAGGAAGAGAGCGCGGAGATTGAGGCTCTAATTGGACGAGTCGTCAGGTGGTTATTAGAGGCTTCGTTCGTTTCGGCGAACGGCCGAGGCGTGTCTCGCCCCCGGCGCGATAAGCCCCTGGCCACGGGGCGAAAATATTTAACGCGAAGAAGGAGCTCCGGGCTAATTGGCCCGTCGACGCCGAGCGCGAATAATGCGAGACTTGGAAAATCGAGGGACCATGAGACGAATAATCGCCGCTGGAAGATTCGGCGCCCCGTTGATTATACGGAGGCGCGCCGGAGTTTTATTGAATTATGGATTAGGTCGGATTCAATTTGAGAAAGGCCGCTTGTGTATAAGGGGACGATTTTTATCGGGAGGCGGCCGGCTTTTAATTTGGAAAAGTCCTCATTGTTGACTCGGTAAATGGATATTCAAATTATCCCAAAGTCCGCGTTTCGTTGGCTCCGAGGTATATCGATATATACAGGCGTTATCTAAATAACTTCCTTATCCTCTATTTTCAATCATCGCAGCACGAGCGCACCAATAAGTTTATAAGTCTTGGGGCAGCCCTACCGGATGAATAATGAAAGGCTTCTGAAATATTTAGGGTACGCTCGGTTGCTGCTCGTGCGGTAAGTGACGGGCAGCCGTCTTGAATCACAAAGAAGCTCTAGGGGGGAGACTGACGATTGCCCTGGGTATGAGATCGTCCGAGAGGAAAAGTGAAGGAAGTAGCGGAATATATGATGATGTGGAAGGCTGATAGGAAGAGAGAAAGTAATGATAATTCGTTTTCTAGCTGCTGGGCTTATCGAAAGTCATAAAAAAGCTGCGTTCGTAAAGTAGGTTAACGCTTAGTTGGCAATTGACGTTATGGTTCGACGTAAGCGAAGTGACTTGGGAGACGGAAGGTAACTGTTTTATAATTCTTTGCTGCAGTGGGTGATGGTTTTTTATTTTATTGTTATTGTCCTTTTATTGCAATAATAAATCCTTCACAAAACGTGTTTTATATAAACTGATAGTTTTTTTAAAAATATTTCTGATAAATATAGTCTTTTATTGTTTAATTAAATTTACTCTAAATAAGTACTCCAGCTTCATATTTCTGAATAAACAAAACGTAATAAACAAGACACACAATGCCTATTAAGAGAACACTCCAGTTCATTAAAAGCTTCATCACGGTACATTATCCTCTAAGAACGCCATTAGTTCCCGAAGTTCCAGCGCTGAATTAACAAATTACTCCGACTTTCCCGCCGCATACCGCAAACTCTTCCATCCCATCAAGAAAATTTCCCAATCCCGCTCTTCCTATAAAAAGAAAAAAAAAAGAAAAAAGCCGTCACTCGATCGCTGTGTCCTCGAAACACTCCAATTAATCCCCTCGGCTCCCGCGAGCTAGCGTTCCTCCTTCATCTCCTTTCTTTTCCAAGCTTTATCAACGGCCGGTCGCTAATACCTCCGCTATTTCGGCTGAATATCCCTGGGAATTATTCGCACGCCCGGAGCGGCCAAATATCGGATTGCAGGCGCAGCGTAGCGCGCGCCATCGATTCATTAGAGCGCGGCAAGAAAGGACCCGCTGCCTAATTGCATTAGCGGCAGCCTGATTCGATAGCTGCATTCGTATACGTGAAATCGCGCGCAGTCGTAAGTTATCCTATAACTGCCGAAGGCGCGCGTGACGCCAGCGAGCATCATATATATAGCTTTGTGTATGTGTGCGTGTGTGTGTGAGTGTGTGCGCGTTTGGCTGAACTGCAGCCGAATTCTACATGCGTATAAAGGAAGGAAAGATGCGGAGCTTTTACAGCTGGTGTAATTAGAAGGAGCCTGTAATCAGCAAGCGTGTTATTGTTCTTGCGACGCGGCCGCTCGCGCGCCAGCGTATGGCGCTTGATTTATGCGATGATTATCTCGCGAGTGGATTAGGGCGAATTTCGTCGGCTGGTAATTAAACGGATGGCCTTACTGTTTTATCTCTTATTAATTTCTGTGGAACGGAAAATCCTGACTGAATTATCTTTTCGTTCAAATTTACGAGCGTTTTTCTGGAGATGAGTATTCCTGCGTTTTAAATGATGATTAATCCTTTTTACTGCTTTGCGTTAGATGTGGTCGAGAGCTGATTCGGTGTACGGAGATGAGATGGCAACGTTGGCTGCGCGTGGAAAACCGCGGAAACTCGGTGCCAATTATAGCTAATAGAAGTCAAATTCCGTGGAACTTTGCGACGAGTGCGCGCGCCTCGCTGCATTGACACGTGCTACAAGCTATGTAACTACATGTGCTCCAACTTCAACGTTCCACTAAGCTTTTACATTTAAATTAGCCGTACGTCAGCTTCTGATCGACGTTGCGAACGTCCGCAGACTGTCTTTGACTGAGGCATCTCTATTCCAACTATTGATCAAATTTTAAATGCCACTCGCTACGACCTATTCAAAACTTCTTGAAGATTCGAATCGTCCAATTTCCAAGCACAATAGGTCGCGCTTTATTTTCCATTTCTCCAGTGGCAAAGGAAAACAGAAACGACGCACAAAGCTAGCCGAGCGAGGAAGAAGCTGCACGAACGTCAAAGTGCGCAAATGGAAAAAGAATCGTAAGGTGCCCGCGTAAAAATCAATCCACCTCTTTCCCCGTTCCCAGAATCATGTGCTTCGATATCCATTACGATTCGTGCGAAAATGGCCGAACTTTTCGCCGACTTATTCACCGATACTAGAAGAAATAGGAGAAGCAGAAGGTTAGGTATATATACAAGGCGGACGAAGCGAAACTTACGAAAGAGTAGACGGCACTTGCCTTACGACAATTAGGGCGCTGGTGGGGAGGCGTACCGGGAAGGGCTTGCGGCCTGGCGGACTAATTACTTGAAAGCTCGTACCTATAGTTCAACACTCTCTATCTTCTATACCAGCGCTAGCCGAGCTCTGAACGCTTGACCCTTTCTTTCTCCTTCGTCCTTTGCTTTAGTCTCTATCGCTGGATCGAGACGTTTTCCGTTTTTTCTTCTGTGAAATAAGATAAAGTAAACTGTTTTTTCTTTCTGGGTCCTTTCGATATCTCGTATTCGCCAGTCTCATCGTGGATTCTATCGGTCGAGGGGATATGGACCGTATTTTTTATGCATCGTCACGCTTTCTTTTTGTGAGATGTCTGTACGTAAAATCGACGTACCCATAAAAAGCCGAGATTGAATTCTGATTTATGGATGGTAAACATTTTTATCGTTATCAACAACATCTTGTAGAAGAAAGCCACTTATTTTGACGATTTCCAATAAGCCAGGACAGATAGACGTTCCATTCGAATCCACAAATCCCAGCAACATCTAAATATCCAGTAAATCTCCGACAAAAATGTCGAATCATAGGATAAAAAAATATGACGCATCGCAAGCAGGCCAACAAACAAACCGAAATCCAAATCAGCACACTCCGCGACTCCAGCTCCAACAGCGCAATCCATCACGCAGCTCAGGCGAAATCCGGCCGCTTGCATAAGAGCCGAGAGAGAGAGAGCGGGCCTTTCTACTCTGCTGGCTGGAATGGATGCAGCCACGTCGATTTAGCCCTCCCCAAGAGAGGGAGAGGAGGGCGACTAAAAGCTCCGGCGGCACCGTTCTCCCTGTATGACCCTCATTAAGTCGACCGATAGCTCCCCGCTTCTCTCTATCTCTCTAGGCGCGTGTGACGGAGGCCAATAAAGGCGCGCCCTGCGCACGAGAGCCGTTTCATCTTCTCGATAGGGCCGAGAGCCCGGCCGTTGATACACCGCTGAGCTATACTTACTCGCTCGCTGAATTATGCACTCGCGGCTTTTGTGCTCGGTGAAGCTTTCGGCTTATGGGGGAGGGGGGAGGGTAGCCGCAACCGCTGCGTTTTTAACGGAGGCTGGCCGAGGTCGATGCTTTGTTTGTTTTGTTGAGTTGATAATGTTTAATTGAATGTGTTTTAATGTATATACTGTTTGCTTTGTTTGATAGATAGATTTTTAATTCTGTTTCATGTTTGTTTAAGTGATTGGTTTAATGCAGTAATGTTTTGGAGGCACTCCAAATGATTGCCAGTTGTGTTTTACTTCAATAATCATGACATATTGTTCTTTTTAATGTATAATAAAAAGATTTTTTTATGCATTTTAGGTATTTTTACATTATAAAAACCATGACATTGTTTTACACGAATATCCGACTTTCTTATTTACTTTCATCATATTCGTTATTTCTACCTCTTCATCCCTGTCTTTCTCAATAACTATCTCGAACCTCGCTAGATTACCAAGGACAGCACCTCGGCCTAGCTTCCCAGCCACAAACAAAGAATTTCTCTCCAATTACGAAATTTCGCATGGCCCCAAGCGCTGCGCTACTCTCTCGGCGCACAATGTGCATAATTCAAACAGCGCATATACCCGCGCAGCGCGTTAACACCGCATAAATCTCGTCCTTGCCCGCCGCTACCCCAGCCCCTCTTCACTGTTAATAATACAACCTGTCTACGAAAGCTCGAATTAAATGCAATACACAACGCGCGGATAGACGGAAGAAAAACAGAGGCACGCGCACGTAAATTCATCGCGTCGCGTAAAGCTTTCGATCGGACGCGCAGGTGAGAAAGGAGCGAACGGCGCGAAAAACGAGCCGCGATAAACGCCGGTGGCCTCGCGCCCGTTTGTTGTTTTTTTTCTCTCGCCCACGCGCCATTATACCGTTCCGCTGATTAACGCCGGCGTGAGAGAGGAGGCCTCGCGTCTAATTTATCGAGGAACGGAGCAGCCGGCGAAATAAAGCTCTCGAAATCGCGCTTCGATAATTGGAGAACGCGCGCGAAAATTTCGACTGTGCGCGAGCGCGCGCGCGCACGCAGCCGTAATTAACATGCGCGACTTTAATTACGAGGGCCATTAAAGTCTTCTACGTCGGCGCCTCTTCCGAGACGGAAATATGCGCGAGGCGGGAGGAGTAGAGGGAAGAGCTTTGATGGGAGGTGAGCGATCGGGATCGTTTAACGTCGGGTTGAGTTTTTTTGGTAGCGAGAGGTGTGGCTGGATTGGGGGAGGTGTCAGCTTCGTTTTAGATTTGTTTTTTATTGACTGCTTCTGTAAATTTGGTTTTTTTTGGGCAAGGAACGTTAAAAACTTCGAAAGGGATATTATACTTTTATTTTTCAAAAACAACGTGGAAAGGATTATAAATATCACCTCTAAGATGTAAATCTTGCAAAATCAAATACTGTCCAAATTTATCTTATCAGTACAAATACACTTTGCAATCCATCAACATTTCTTATAAAAGATAATATTATTATCCGGATAAGCCATAAATATTTAAATTACAACTCAATAATCCAAATCGAGAGTAAGACTCGCAGAAGTAAGTTCCAAGCGTCAGTTGTTCAGCGAGAAGCTCGGGCGCGGATTACCGGCCCTCCTTTATTTCTCTCTCTCTCTCTTACTTCCCCCCAAGCCCGTCCAACCCCCCTTAGCTCGCGCGCGAGCGGATATAACGACCTCCTTATTTAGTCACGTCTGATCGAGCTTCCGTTCCTTTACTTATTCAGTCGCCCGCCATTACTACAGCCTCGCAAAGGGAAAGAGAGGATTTCGTAGTCTAACCTCCTTTAAAGGCTTCCCCGACGCTTTGCCGGGCAAAGAGGCGCGACTACTCCCACCGTCTCTCTCCCTTTCTGCCTCGACAATCAGATTATTTGCCTGAAAATCGAATTCCCCGAGCTGTTTCTTTTTCTTCCCCGAGTCCAGCTCTCTCTCTCTCTCTCTCTCTCGTGTACCTTTCTCTACCTTTTCGCTCGGCTCTCTTTTTTCCGCCGGCTGAATATTGTCGATAGGCGAGAGAGCAGGTTAATGAGTCTTCCGACGAGACGGAATAATCCGGTTTTATTCGCAGTTATGAATAGAGGTTTGTTGAAAACAAAAGAATGCTAGTGAGGCCACTGATGCACCACGAATAATTTTTGTTCTACATTTCAATTGGTTTCCTTGGGGGATTCTGATGGTTATTGATTGACTTGCTGGACATTGAATAATTGAAGGATTTGAGCGAACCGCTGCAGAGGTGGCTCGCCGTGAATGTTTAATTGACAGTAACCATTAATGAATCTTAGTTCATTTATTTTTATCTTCGAGATTAATTTTATTATTTATTACAGTAAAAATGCCTCTTTAATAATTGCAAATTATTTGTATCATTTATTAATCACTATACGAATTTTAAAAAGCTTTAGAGTGAACTATTATTAGCAGTAAAATTCAAACACAAAAATCTACGAGCAACAAATCCGACATCTAAAAAATAAAAACTCCTCTCATCGAACAAATCACAAACCGAACGTAACCAACGCACGCAAGCAAAGCGTGCCAGCCCCAAAACACGGCCCCAGCCTGGCACTCAACAAGAAGCACACGCGTGCTTACACGCAGTCCATCCGGCCGCTATGTCTGACCAAACGCATCTCGTTCTACTGCGGTACAGGCCGGAACACAACACCGACACAAGCACCCACAGCCACCCACACAGAGCTCAATTTGCAGGCGCAGCGAATCAGAGCTCGGGGAGGGAGCCGGCTAACTACGTACAAGCCTCGTCTCGCCGCAGCGTCTCCGGGGCGCCTCCGATTATTGCGCCTCGCTCGCTCGTGGGAGCCGCCTTCGAAATTCGATGAAGCACGAGGCGGCCGCGCTGGCTAATTGCTAATTAGCGATGCGCTCGCTCGGAAGGCGCCGCCGCCGCCGCGGCTCTTCCGATGCATCACGCCAGCCCTGGAGATCAAACGAGCTAGTGAGATTCGATTGACGCGCCGGATTTTCAGCGCCGAGTCTGCGATGAGGTAGGGTCGATGGAAATTCGCGCTACGAAAAGGCTGAGAGGGTTGGTGAGAGTGGGTTATTTATATTAACAGAAAGACTGAATGGAGCTTGGAGGTCTTTTTGGTGGACTGGTGAATCAGATGCTAAGGGATCGGTTTTTTATTAAGGATTTGTGGCTTTGTGGGTGTGTGGGAATGGCTGGGGGATTGTGGGAGAGTTGAAAGCGCTATTGCGCTGTGCGATTGATGTTAATGTGAGAAAAGTTTATATTAGTTTTACAGTTTTTTATTGACAAGTTATAGTGGTATAGTTATCTATGTTAACCTTAATATAAGAAGAAAACCTTTTACTCAATTATGGAGACAAAACATTAGAAATTTTTTGTAATTTAATCGATCTATTTAAATTATTTATTCTTACAATGAATGTGACTTTAAATATTCAAAATTCAAATACGTTTTATCTCATAGTTTTAATTTTGATTGTGAAAATAAGTTACATTGTAGTTGAACTAACTTTCTATCTAAAGCGATCAACATTCCGCATTCGAAAGTTGGAAATGTAACTTTACTTTTATAAAGTGAGTTCTTTGGCTAAAATGAAATTTATGCCACAAAGTTCTCTGTTCGGTATTTTAAATACTTAATAAACAAAATTAACTTTTTTTCAATAACTAGTTACTTTTAAACTTTAACATCGTTTACATGTAAGAGTAATTCTTATTATTTTCTCTTACTATAGCGTAATGTCATGAAAAATACTGTTTGAATATGTAACAATATTCTCATTCTCTTATTTTTATTCTTTGTTACGCACATGTACCGTCTTGCTCGATTTCTATCTCTCTCACACACACACAAGCACATACATATTAGTGTAAGCTTTGGGTTGGTCAGCTTAGAGAAGCATCACTCCAAGTAGAACTTTAGCACATTAAGAATGACTTCAAACACCCTGCAGTTTATTCAGCCTACAAAACTATATTCAATTATTGTTCATTAGGATTCTTATAATACATTAATGAAGCTTATCTACAAACTGTTATATTATTATTATTATTATTTTAATATTATATAATACGAGCAGCAATATATATTGTAATTATAATTGTGAGTTATTTAACACTCAACAATTTTCGACTGAAATTTAATTAATTTCTTATAAAAGCGTTCAGCAAAATATTCGTTTTATTCATTAAAATCCTCGCCCATGCCCCATTTACTCGCGTTTCAATTAATTTGTTATCCCATATTAAATTTTGTCACGGAATTATTTTCAGGTGTTTTAAAAACAAAAAAAAGCAATATTTATACTTTCAAAACTAACGCATCGATTAAAGCAAACGCACGATACCACACATAATCCTAACTCTTCTCCACGCCGACTACCTCTTGATCCCGCGGCTCTGAAAGCTCCTCCAAACAATAAATTCGGCATTCAAAAGACGCAGCCGGCGCTTTCCCAGCCATCACAATGAGAGCGCACCGGCGCGGCAGCAAAATAAACGTAATCTTCGCGCACGCGGAAGCGCAAGAAGAAAAGAGCAAGTCAGCCGGCTGAGAGCGGCTCCCATCAAGCGTACATCAAAGAAGTCTGGCATATCGCGGGCGACACTGTCCGCATGAGCGCGCTCGATATTTACCGTCGACCTCGAATAATGTATGCGCATACATAAACACTTTTTCCCGGCGCCGAGGGCGAGCGTTATTATTGTATATGAGCCCTTGGCAAATTGAGATTTTTGCAAAGGGGAGGAAGAAATAATGCCGCGGTAGCAGGTCAAAATGGTAAATAGTATGGGGAAATTAGCAAAGCCCGCGCTTAGTTATTGCGTCCTGCGGGGGGTCGGGGAAAAATAGTGGATTGTAAACAAAATTTGGTGCTTTGGAGGGGATTTTGGGGATAATGCGAAAAGTGTATAGATGTTTATGCTGAGGAGATGATTTAAGGTGAAGCCGTTTAAGGCGTGTGCGATTACATGTTTCACTTAAAGTTGAGCTTGTAGTATAGGTTTTGGGAGTGTTAAAGTAAAACACTGAAATTGACTAAATTATATAGGTTTAGATTTTGTTTATAGATAGGGACAGTCTAACTAGAACTTGAGTGTTACTACTTCGTGAAAGTTACTTCGTGACATTTATCTCACGTTAGTTTGTTTTCTAGCTTTAACTGTGTCAAGATTTAAAAGGATTGCTGTTTTTCCATGAAATACTTTAGATTTTTACTTTGAAATAATATTTTATTACATTGAAAATGCATTTATTTAATAGCATTTCAAATATCGTATTAAAGCATAATAATATTACATTGAAATAACAAAACCTTTCAACCTTTATATAAAAGTTTCATTAAACAAAAAATAGAGAAAGGATTTCTCGGACTCTACCGTTTGCGAAATAAGCTATTCTAGCTTAAATGAGATTTTTCTTTAAAGTCGATTTTCAGAAAAGCAAAGCTCTGTCCAATGCAGGGACTATTGGTATACGAAAGGTGACTATATCAGCTCTCCTTGCACCCAATTCCACTTCGACGCTGGTGGCGCTGTGGCTACGGTTTTTTATTTGTGCGATGCCGCGGCGACGCCTCGAAATGCATTCTCTGATTTTGATGAAACATCTCAACACGAATCTCAAAAATACATTTAATAATGTAAAACTAGACTGCTATAAAAATTTGATTTACATGTTTAAGTACGATTACACGTATAACAGCGCTCTGTGTCGAATGAATAAGTAAAACTTGTCCTAAGTAATGTTTATTCAAAGTTTCTCCATCTGTACTAACCCAGCTTGAAACAAATTGCAGCTGTTACTAGGCGCGTTACAAAGGAAGCGTCAGACAACATCATTACCACCCTACTTCGTGAACTCGAACGATTGTACGACGTCAGTTTGATTA